>WELA01003305.1:118297-136308 GCA_009602735.1 Mesotaenium endlicherianum
GGGGGGGGGGGCTGGGGGGAGGACATTTGTAGGACAACTGGTGAAGGCTAGTTAGTCGCTGAGTTGGGCTCTTGAAGCTGTGACAGCGGCTGCGCTCGTGCATAAAGTCAAACCAGCCAGAGGACTTTGTTCTATATTCGTGTAAAGGCCCATAGGACTGTTTTCTACTCCAGGATGAAGGGCAGCTAGGTCTAGGACCCTAGGGTCTCTGCACAAGTCTCTTAGATTTTAAATGGTTAAGACTCGCGGGACATGCTTAGAATGTCATACTTACATTGTAACTCATGAACTATTTTCCTCAGTGCATGGCCTGATCATTGCAGCAGGGTTGTTAGCACTTTTGACTGGACTTCTTTTCGTGTCATGTCTCTTAAATGATTAATCCACACGTTTATAACTATGGTCTGATTCCATAAATGGCTTAACATTATGTGTACGCTTGAGGACTTTGAATGCTCATATACATGAGGCAGGCCGGTGTTTTCCAATTTATGGCTCTCTTGATAAATCATTCTACCAACTGCAGCATATAGAAGCATGCTCTATGTATATTTCTTGTTTTATTCTGCATATTTATCACCTATGTAGGGATTCTACATGTCATGGAAATACTCATTTTGGAACTTGAATCTTAGGTCTTCCTCCCATATGTGGAGATGTTGAAAGGATATGCCCTCTCTTTATTCAAAAGAGTGAGGATTCTATTTCGTAGCTCACATTTACTAGAAATTGTATGAATGCAAATAGAATTCTATGTACACTACCTGTGAGCGTCTAACAAATAATCATGTATGAACATGTCAAAAATAAACATCCTTAATGAAGGATAATGAAAGGAATTTCAAATAATGACTAGGCTGATCACTAGTCATGCATGGGCCAAGGTCCCAGACACTTGTCGCTTAAGAGAAGGGCATGGGATTGACTGACGCCGGAGCTCCATCCAAGATGCGCCGAAGTCTCAAATGGGAGGATTCGGGTCGTCAGGGAAGGGGCAACTGCTCTCGAGTCAGTCGCATGCATCCCCTCTGCTTATTACCCTCGGCCATCCCATTCACTTCCGGAAGCACAGGGTCTGCACAAGCACAAAGTCACATTCATAAGATAATTGTAACCCAGCGAACCGAGAGCATCGGCCTGACAAGCACAAATCTTGCATGAGTTGTTGCAAGCCTAGCTTGCCTTCACGTCACCAATTAGCGAGTGGAACACTTAGGCGGGTTCGCTCGAGCATGCTGAGAGCAAGAGCAAGTATATGTCAGACGACCAATCGGCCCGAGGGGGAAGCGGGAGCCAAGGGGGGGGGGGGGGGGGGNGGGGGGTGTACCTTGGAGAGGTGCTGCACGGAGCTGCTCTCCAGGCGCATGCCGGCCTCGCTGGCGAACAGCTCCACCAAGTCATCGCTGGCATATTCCAGGTAGTACGGCTCGTGGTAGTCCTCTGGAAAGATGCTGAAGTCGTGGCTGGGGCGGTCCACCCTCTGCTCGGAGGCAATCACCGTACACATCACATGAGTAAGCAAGTCCCCACTTTCCTTGAGTGCAATCGAAGGGGGGGGGGAGGGGGGAGGGGGAGCAATTTGTGTGTCAGTTTGCAAGCGGCTGGAACGAGGTTATTGGGGGCCCCTTATCCCAATGCACTGTATACGTATTCAAGTAAGAATATATCCTACTGAGAGGAGATGTACAGCACGGAGGCACCTATTGAAGTCACAACATACTGGCAGACAATCATGACAACATACTGGATGAATCGTCAATATACCTGAATGGAGTCGGTGAGGATGACGATGCCGCCGGGCTTGAGCACGCGCGCCATCTCCCTCACCACCTCCCGCCGCACCTCGGCGGGCAGCTCGTGGAACAGGTACACGCACGACACCTGGCGGTGGCGGCAGCAGCAGCAGCAGCGACAGCATCGCCACACAGTTGCGTGGGTAAGAGACAGGTCGATGGGCCCCGGGCCCTGCTTGATGTTGCTTGTACAATTGACTGAGTGATGGCACCTTCTGCAAAACACTATGATAGCGTGCCTCTCACCAAGTCTGCTGCGATGCAGTAGCAGTGGCAGGCTGTGAGAGATTACGGACAAAGGTGCATGAAGGCAGCGCCACGACGGTGTCTACAAATGGAGCAAGAATGTCAAGGGGGCACTACTGAGCACCCACCACGTCGTAGGACGCGTCGGGCATGGGCAGGTTCTCAGCAGCCGCCTGGACAAACTCGGTGGGGGTCACTCCCCGGTCGCCATTCTCCGCCTTGTCAAACTCTGCACGCCGTACAGCAGGGGGAGGGCGAGCGACGTTCAGCTCTAAGTACCAATGCACAGATGGCAGTGCGTGCTGGCTGCGTGCAAGACCTACGGGTGGCATGCAGCCAGGTGGGCGGCAGATCATGCAGAGCCAAGCGGCGAGTCTCACTCCTAGTGATGCATCAAATCGGAGCTGCTCCTGGGGTAGTAGTGCCCGCTGTGCACCTTAAGGAGTCGTGCAGAGTTGACGTGTGTGTGCTCACACGTAGACAGTGCTGGTGCTCGGGTGGCGGTGAGGGACTCACCCACGAAGTAGTCCATGTTCTCCTGCGCCTTCTTCAGGTAGTGCGGGCTCAGGTCGACCTGTTGGACATGGGAGACATAGCAAAGGTGTAAGAAGCCATCAATATCTGACTTGATAATAAAGGACGAGCCGCCCTCCATCTCCTACTGCTTTCAGTCAGCACGAAATACTGTGGATGACATTGCAAGTGACAAAAGCACGCCAACGCTCGTTAGCTGGATCTCCTTCCGTGCTGGTATCTCAGACATGCAGCGCAACACAGAGAAGTGTATCATAAGAGCGCAAGCAGTTTTTAGTTTGATTTTGGGACGTACGGCGGTGGTGCGGAGGCGGGGGTAGTTGTCCTTGACGAAGGTGAGGAAGCGGCCGGTGCCGCACGCGAGCTCCAGCAGGTGCGTGCTGTGCTGGCTGCGGCCGCGCATGAAGAAGTGCAGCGGCACCAGGCCCCCGCGCTGCATGGCGTCCTGCGAGCCCGAGAAGAGCGTCTCCGTGGCCACCTCGTACGTGTTGGCCGAGAACTCCGACAGCCACCCGTCCTGGAAGTGGAAGTTCTGCAGGTAGTACTCGGGGAACTCGACGCGGCTGGCATCACGCGCCTCCTCTGCCGTGTGCTTCACCTCCTCCCAGCCTGCATTGGGTGGCCGGCGCATTGCAGCTCAGGAGGGCACGTCAGTCATCAGGTTTACCTTGACTGTTGTGTGCTGGCAGACTTGGCCTTGACTGAGAGCCCCGGAGGTTTTTGTATTGCTGTGTGCTCTCACTACTTAGTAGGAAGTGGGGGGGCCTCAAGGCTAAACATTAATGCTGCCCGGGCCTCGGTGGCTGGCATTGTTAGCCCCCTAATAGGACCTCTTCTCTTTCCAGAACATTTCAGCACATCACAATGGTTGCATCATGCGGTGCGTGCCTGGCAACTTGCGATCGGCACATAAGTGCCTGAAGGAGGCAGGCAGTGCAGCTAGAGGGCAGTTTTTTATTGATGAACCTGCAATGCAGGTTTAAATATGAGACAGCTGAGGGTGCAGGCGTGCATGGACCTTGCCGGTTGCGGCGGTCCTCGTTGTCGCGGGCAAACGTGAGCATCTTGGCAGCCTGCTGCGCCAGGTGGAGGAGGTTCCACTGCCTGTGCCGGAGGCTCATGTCGTACGGGAGCCGGTAGTATCCCTTTTTGACGTTCTCGGCATCCCTTTTGTGGAGCTCTGCAATGCCCCCCAGTACCTCCGCGTAGTCCTGGGTGACAAACCCCATGAGCTGTTGCAGGTTGGTAGGCACGCCACTCTGCCACACAAAGATCAAAGAAGACGCTTTCAGATCTGTGTATGCAGCGATGAGTGGACCGGATTGAAAACAGACAGGTCCATATCCTTCTTGAGGTCACGAGTTCAAGGTACGTTCATATTTGTGTGTCTCACAGAGGACGTTCCATCAATATGAAGGCGTACGCATCTCTAGAGAGATTGAATGCTATCGCTCTACCTTGAAGAAGCCGCAGTTCTTCTGATAGTTGATCTTCCTGGCAATAATGTACCCCTGTACGAGGAAGAAGATGGTCCTGGCAGCAGCATAGGCTGTGAGGACGGCCCCCAGAGGGCTGCCAAGAGCGTGCCTCATTTCTTGTCCCGTAAGAGCTTGCGCCGCCTCAGCAAGGGACTTGGGAAAGCTTGGAGTGCCCCAGGGAGCACTGGCTGGGATGCCAAGTGTCAAGCCAGCACTTGGTGGGACATTCTCCTCCTTTGTTGCTGTCACTGGCGCGGTGGCCGACTTCAGGGGGTGGCATTCCTCTACAGCAATCTGTTTCGCTTCAGTTTCTCTTAGAGGAATCCCAGATACAAGTACATCTGAATGACTGTCTCCCTCCAGAAGCTGCGCTAGATCACTCCCTATTGAGAATCTAGTCGGTGCTTCTGTTGCTCTGCATCTCACTGTCTCATTGATTGCTGCTCTTCTTCTTGCACCAATGGGTGCTGCCGTGTCTGCAGTGACAGCGGTTCTTGCTCCCCATATCTTTGAGTTATAATGACGGGTGTGTTGCTGGGACGAGCTGCGCAAACTACTCCTGCTGTATGGTGGAACTTTATGCGCGGAGCTTTCAATTTTATATGTATTGTCGCACTTGCTCGCGAAACGACCTGACAGAGGGAAGGATTCACTATGCAGAACTTCACTGAATATTTTTGAACTTAGTGAGACAGACGCACTGGGCATGACCGCGAGGCAGAATGTTCCGCCGACTGTGGTAAACAACATAGTCTGATAGCGTAGTTCAAGGTAAGCGTGTCCTGATGGGTCCTATGCGCGACTTGTCTGTGTCAAGGACGAGGCGCTGTTGGGGTCTCACAATATATGATCGAATCGAATGAGTAATTGAGGTGGTGTGAGAGCCGTTCAGTGTGAACTGTTTTTTATAGTTTCGCGAAGTGGAGCCTTTTTAAAAGTGTTGCGTTCTACCCGAGCCACTGAATGAAAACCAGTTTCGGGTTGCCGACTTCCACAAAAATCGGCTCGACCCAGGTCGACCTCGTGGTTGTTTCAACGGCAGACAAGGATCTACCCAGACCTACTCGCTTCCTATCTGACAGTGGACTTCCATTTAGTCGAGAGTACGCACTGGCGAAGTATCCTTATCCTTGGTTTTTTCGCAGCTTGCCTCTTCGCCCGGCTTCGTCCTTCAGCAGCTGTCTCCGTTTACCTCAGGTTTGCCTCATGTATGTCTGACGTGCCGTTTGGTGCTGAGGCGCAACCATTTCACAAATTTGGTCAACTGTGTCAGACTGAGCAGATTTGAGCAGAACAGAGCAGAACGAGCAAAATCACTGACATAAACCGACATAGACTCGCCGAATCAATTTATCACGTGTGAGAAGTCGTTCTCGTTGCCTGATCGACCGCGCTGACTGGCACCAACTGGCACTGCCAGTGCCGAATAGTTGGCCGATAATCTGAGAGGTGCTCTGGAGCCAATGGAGCGTGGGTAATCGCTGCAACGAAGTATGCAAGTACGAGTAAGCAACACTCGTGCGTTTAGAAGTAAGTATAAAGAGCTCTGCGAGAAACTCATATTCCATCAAGCTTAGTTGCGTCTTCAAGGAGAACACGCAACCGAACGAAGTTCAGACAATTAAGAGTACCGCCTATATCCATCTTGATTAGAATACCGGCATACCACCATCGCGCAGGCCTATTTTCTTGATCAAATTATCACAGCCTTACCTCATTCTTTTTGGAAACTGCTGAGGGCAGCCGTTAGCAAAATCTCCTCTATAGCTGCAATGGCTTCCTCATCACTGCTAGCAAGCTCATGCGCACTCGTTCAGTCCTGTGCCAGCAACTCAATTCAAAGACACTTCTCCCACAAACACCAGGTAAAGACAAACCTGAATGTGAGAGCAGCCCATGACCTCCCGGGAGAGTTCTCGGTGCAGCACAACAGCCGCCGTCACAAGCCTACTCTCAAATCAGATATCTGGGGCAAGAAGACCACTACCTCACGCAAAGGTGACCTCACGATCGCTAGGCCTGGAAGGCCAAGCATCACGTTGCCGACGCCTGGAACTGCAAGATGCGTCGCAACAGAGGCGCCACGGAGGTCTCCAAATGGGAGCAGCAGCACTACGCTCTTCCACCAAATTGCCGAACGAAGTGCTGAGCTTGAGTACAAGCCTCGGGAGCCCAGACACGGAGAAGCCCACCAGCAGACAAGGCAGCATCAGCCTGTAGACTACGCAAGCACGTCGCAAACGACACCGGCGGCCGTCTCCGAGCGAGCCGCACGCGTGGCAAAGCAGCAAAGAGCCAGCAGCGCAACAGGCCAGGGTTCGACACTTGGAATCCCTCCCACTGCTCCCTGGGGTGCCCCAGGCTTTCCTCAGTCGCCTGAGGAGCTGCTTCAAGCCCTGACAGGGCAGGAGGCCAGGCACGCCCTGGGAAATCCTCTGTGCGCAATCCACGCGGCCTACGCTGCTGCCAGGACCACTTACTTTTTGGGGCAGGGATACGTCGCTGCCAGGGCCATAAACTACCAGAAGGATAACGGCTTCTTCAAGGTATGCCTCTACAAGTATCTTAAACTGCTTTGTGTCAGAAATTTGAAATGTGGTACTATTCAGTTCAAGGCAGTTTTCAGAAAGTGCTCCAAAAGTAATGAAGAATGCAAGTCGCAAACGAGAGAGGGGGTTCCTCACGCACAGACATGAATGAGCTGGCAATGACATTGGACAAGCTTGTGCTCGTTTGAGATGCCAAACTGAAACTACTGCTTCTGCTGCGTGATACACACTTATCTGACATGTCACTGTCCTGCCACTGTGCTCCTGCTGCTCCTGGCGCAGAACGGGGTGCCCGCCAACCTCCAGGAGCTCATGGGCTTCGTCACCCAGGACTATGCGGAGGTGCTGGGGGGCATCGCCGAGCTGCACAGGAGGGACGCCGAGAACGTGAGGAGGGGTTACTACCGCGCGCCATACGACATGAGCCTGCGGCACCGCCAGTGGAGCCCCCTCCACCTGGCGCAGCAGGCGGCCAAGATGCTCAGCTTTGCACGCGACAACGAGGACCGCCGCAACCGCCACGGGTGGCAGGAGGTGCGGCACACGTCGGAGGAGGCGCGCGGCAGCGGCTGCAACGGCAGCGGCAGCGGCGGCAGCGGCTTCCGGTACCCCGAGTACTACCTGCAGAACTTCCACTTCCAGGACGGGTGGCTGTCGGAGTTCTCGGCCGACACGTACGAGGTGGCCACGGAGACGCTCTTCTCGGGCTCGCAGGACGCCATGCAGCGCGGGGGCCTGGTGCCGCTGCACTTCTTCATGCGCGGCCGCAGCCAGCAGAGCACGCACCTGCTGGAGCTCGCGTGCGGCACCGGTCGCTTCCTCACCTTTGTCAAGGACAACTACCCCCGCCTCCGCACCACCGCCGTACGTCCCAAAATCATACTAGAAATTGCTTGCGCTCTTATGATACAGTTCTCTGTGTTGCGCTGCATGTCTGAGACACCAGCACTGAAGGAGATTCAGCTGACGAGCATTGGCGTGCTTTCATCACTTGCAACGTCATCTATAATATCTTGCGCTAACTGAAAGCAGTAGGAGCTGGAGAGCGGCTTGTCTCCCTCTCTTGCTCTCTCTTTCTCTCTCACGTCAGACTTTGATGGCTTCTTACCTTTGCTTTGTCTCCCATGTGCTCCAGGTGGATCTGAGCCCGCACTATCTGAAGAAGGCCCAGGAGAACATGGACTACTTTGTGGGTGAGTCCCTTACTGCCCTCAAGCACCACCACTGTCTATGTGTGAGCGCACACGCGTGTCAACTTTGCATGAATCCTGAAGCTAGGGGCACTGCGGGCACAACCCCAGCAGCAGCTTCGATTTGATGCACCTCTGGAAGTGAGACTCTGCCTGCATGATTTACCGCCCACCTGGCTGCATGCCGCCTGTAGGTCTTGCACGCAAATGTTGAGGTGTCTGTGCACATTGGCTGCCTGCCAGCCTGCCAGCGCGCACTGTCATTTGTACCGTGGTACTTGTAAGCTGAACATTGCTCGCCCTCCCCCTGCTGCATAATGTGCAGAGTTTGACAAGGCTGAGAACGGCGACAGGGGAGTGACCCCCACCAAGTTTGTGCAGGCAGCTGCCGAGAACCTTCCCATGCCCGACGCGTCCTACGACGTGGTAAGTGCTCAGTGCTGCCCCCTCGACACCCTCCCTCCGTTTGCTCACACTGCTGCGGCGCTGCCTTCAAGCGCCTCTGTCTGTAATCTCTCAAAACCTGACACAGCATTGCATTGCAGCGGGCTTGGTGAGAGGCAAGCTCTAGCGTTTCAGAGAAGATGCCACCACTTGGTCATTGGCACAAGCAAGCTGCAACATCATGCAGACCCCAGGGCCCATCGACCTGTCTCTTACCCGTGCAACTGTGTGGCTATGCTGTCGCTGTCGCTGCTGCTGCTCCTGCTACTCCTGCCAGGTGTCGTGCGTGTACCTGTTCCACGAGCTGCCCGCGGAGGTGCGGCGGGAGGTGGTGAGGGAGATGGCGCGCGTGCTCAAGCCCGGCGGCATCGTCATCCTCACCGACTCCCTGCAGCGGGTGGACCGTCCCAGCCACGACTTTGAGATCTTTCCCGGGGACTACCACGAGCCCTACTACCTGGAGTACGCTGACGCTGACCTGGCGGAGCTGTTCGCCAGCGAGGCCGGCATGCGCCTGGAGAGCAGCTCCGTGCAGCACCTCTCCAAGACCCTGTGCTTCCGCAAGTGATGCTGCCGCCAGGGGGGGTCTAGGTGTCAGGGAGGGAGGGAGGGAGGGAGGGAGGGAAGGAAGGAGGGAGGGAGGGCGGCGCAGATGGCTTTTCTCCTGATGGCGCGAGTCTCGCATTAGAGGCTTGCCAGCTCACCACCTGCGGAGCGTTCATCTTGCAACACATAGCTTCTTTCACACGTTATTTTTTCGTCCTACTGGGGCATTTCCCAGTCTCAATATTCTTTCATCATATATTCATTTCATCGCGTATTTTTGGAAGGGGACCTATCGCTGGTCCAATCTTCCGGGGGCGTGGAAAGGTCATCCCGGAGGCTTCAGAGAGGGTGACATAGGACTCTCAGAGCATGGGTTCAGGCGAAAGTTTCATGCGAAAGTTGAAATCCCGAGTGCTCCGCCCCGAGTGCTCCCCAGCTTGTTTCGCTTAGTCTATATTAGAGTCGTCAATACATACTTGAAACAGTCGGACAATTTCTGCGAAAATTTTACGCATCCTATCATTCAAATTCATTATTCATTGTTCATTCTACATTCTGCCAATGTGAGAAGGGCAAGTGGCCTTCTGAGGCGGCGAGTGCTAGTTGGTGCATACGTGCGTCGGTCTTTTCACCGGATAGCGAGTGCGTCTGATATGTGAGATTTTTCTGGAGAACATCAGTACTCATATCAAGGGGCAGCGGTAGTACCAGTAGTGCCAGTTCAGCTAGTTAGTAAGACCCATTGATGTTTCATACACAGGTAGGCCCTAGGGTCTGGCGAGGAGTGTGAACCCAGACCACTGGTGCTAGTGAGATCTAGCTCAGGCCCATTAGGTGGGCATTATTTTGTATAATGCAACTATAAAAGAAAGTATGACAAGGCCCTCTTTTAAGCATTTCACTTTCTGTGAACATACAGCGCAATTTGACATCGTTTTGCGCATGATTCCAATCCTACACCTCCCCCACGCGTCACTTCCTTCCTCTGCATGCCCTCTGCTTGCAGCCTTCAAGTTGACTACCTTCCTAGAATGAACTTGCCAAGCAAACACCATGACGTTGGGAACAACCGGCAAAGAAACGTGTGGATGTAGTGTTCCCGGATCCCGTTCCCTGGTTCCTGATCTCCTATGCATCCTCATCAACTTAGCAATCAAGGGCAGGCCAACTGACCAGACTGTCCATCCCCTCACCACCCATGAGGAACGTGACCTAGGGCTTTCTCTTGGACCCTGAGCCTAGTATTTCGTACCCCCCATCTGCCCCCCCGCCCCCCCGCCGTCCCTCCCTCCAATCCTGGGCTCAAAGCACAAAGCCGGACGCCAGAGAGTGTTACCAGTAATCTGCTGGAGAGGAGGTTGACAGATGCACAAAAACAATCGACCCAGACTGGGGCCCAACCAACCCCAAATCCTAACCCTACTTATATTGGCGCATGCGCCCAAGGTGTAGGGTGCAGGGTGTAGTGTGTGTGGAGTATGAGGCTTGCATTAAATTCTGTATCTCAAGACAGCTGTCTCCAGTAGCTCAAAGCAGTTCAGCATTTATTGGTCAATTGATGCCAGGACCTGTACGCACCCTCAGCTCAAACCAGCTATCATTCAAAAATCTTCAGAGCGCAGGTGCAGGGTGATGAAAGACAACATTGTGCAGAGCACCTGCTTCTGATCTCCCCCACCTGGCATCCTGAAGTCTGGATCTGGCCGTGGAGGTTTGGGGTCTTAAGAGTGAGATCATAGTTGGTGGCAGAGGGCGCACGGAAGCTTGGAATCAAGCCGAGGTTGCTTTCTTGCTTCTACTTATTCTTTCAACGTGTATAGCTCGGAGGAAGTTGAAAAAAAAAAGCACAGCATGTTTGGGAGCTACGTGATCTTGCTGACAAGAGAACGCTACCAACGAATCAAGTTGTGACCTTCACTTGCACGTGGTCAGTGCATTCGCCAGCTTTCGAGCCAGCTTTGGAGTTAATCCGCGGTGCCGAAATGGTACACTTAAGGGCTGGATGAGTGTTTGAAAAGAGAAATAGATAGTCTCATGAAAGCTAAAGGTGGAGCTCATGTTCACATGGGGAAAGGGTAAAAAATTGGGGAGAAGAGGGCCGGACCACTTAATATATGACACAGTTGTCATTCTTGGACATTGGGGCTTTGAGTACAGTTAACCCTAGCTTTTCACTCACCTGCACATATATGATCGACGGGACTTGGAAGGCGTACCAGTAAACCACAAGAAAGCACTAAATCCTGTCCCCTGAGATTCACTAAAACATACTTACGGCAAATCCCTCCTTTCAATGAATATACAGATGACTAGTCAGTGAAAAGGGTGGTTCATAGAGGAAAGTGATGTAGAACGATGTTAGGCTAACGTACATATAGGGCCGGATATACAGGCCTAGCTGTCACTTTCGCCATCTTCGGGAAAGTTGAACTAAACCACTGAAAGCTGCTGAAAGCAACTGCAAGCAACTGAAAGTCGAAACGAGGTCGAACGGACTCGGAAGCAGGCCCCAGGATGCGCATAAAATTTGATGTTATTTGCCTTTTTGGATGTTTAAAAATCCTAAAAAGTCGTAGATTATGTCGAAAGAAATCCTGGTCATTGGGAGCGGATGTCGCGTAAAATCCCAAGCTTTCCTATTTTCCTTTAAAAGCTGTCGTGGGATGTTAGTACGCCATCCAGAAAGTCCTACCAAATTTTGTCGGATGTTCTTGAAACCCTGACCGTCGCCCAGAGCAGGCCAGAGGATGTTTCCGAAATTTTCTGAAATCCGCGACCTTGGTCGAATCGTGGGGCCTGCTCGGAAGGCCTTAAAAAAGTCAAACAAGTCGTACTCCCGTGCGATGAGACTTTTGGCTCTGTTTGGCTCTTGTGCTTGGCAGTTTCTTCAATTCCAACTTCCAAGTTCCTTGACTTTGTAGACATCGTCTTCATTCCACAGCTGCATATACTGCTTCTAGGATCAATCATTCAGTCCCTCTAGCTCTATTTACAGGGAGAACAAGCACCAGTAGATTCTCTACGGATTAATAGTGCGAAACGGAATTCCCCCTAGTTGTTCCTCTCTCTGCCTGCGAGCCTCATATTTCAAATTCCAGCTTCACATCTAAGACAATCAGCTGAAGTACTCGTATAAGCAGAACATTGCTCCTAAGCATGATATTCACGTGTTTCAACTGTATGCTCGCAAGTCTTCTACATGCGTCATTATTTTGGTGAATCCTGTCGACAGCTCAGCTCACGAGTTCATTAGTTTCTTAAGCTGTTTCATCAATCACGTGTCCCCGCAAATATGTTCTCAGTGGTTCATACTACCTGTCTTGGTACAATTGTATCAGGGACACTTGTTAAAGCTTGCGTTTCACCTCATTCTGCTAACCCCTTTGGATCAAGGACGTTAGTACGAGCTTGTGCTGCGCCTCCATCAGAGTACCCCTTAAGAGTGGGCGTGAAGAAGAGTCAAGTCGTGGTTATTGTTAATCCTCAAGGTACGTCATCATATTATGTGAAGGGAAAAATCTATTGTTCAGTTGATGACTACTAGTTGTTATGATTGTGATATTAAAACTTTTGACAGACAAACTCTCTGGTCAAGTCATGGTTTGTGATTGGTTTGGTAAATTGACTCACGATGTGATTCTTGGAGCAGTTAAGGGACAGAACAGATAATCACAAAAGTATCAATGTAAAGTGACTGTTGCCAACGTCCTCTAACCGTTATTGATGCTCATGTGTGACAACAAAAGGGGCCGGATACTACTGAGTGTCCCAAACAGGGTCTAGCTATTCGCTTATTCTTTCGTTTGACTTTTACATGGTGCTTTCTCAGGTTACCTCAGGTGCTTTCTCAGGTGCATTGTGAACATTTAGACCAGTAGAATGTCTGTGGCTGCAGGTGGGAACGGACGCGTGGGGAGGGAGTGGCACACGCTAGCTCCCTTGCTGTCCACTGCACTCGGGTCGGACCACGATGTGAGTGCATTGCTTTCCCTTTCTTTGCTGTTTACTTGACAGTTTGAAGCGGCTTCATGTGAAATCTCATAAGTTTGGAACTCTTTGGATCAAGACAAAGCTCTGACAAAGTATTGCTGCACAATTCTAGTCAGCCTCGTGATCCTGGCTGGTGTCGTAAAGCCATGTTCACGACGTGGTGAATGAAGCGCATAGGAATGCAAAGTAACGGGGAA
Organism: Mesotaenium endlicherianum; assembly: GCA_009602735.1. Classification (NCBI taxonomy): domain Eukaryota; kingdom Viridiplantae; phylum Streptophyta; class Zygnematophyceae; order Zygnematales; family Mesotaeniaceae; genus Mesotaenium; species Mesotaenium endlicherianum. Next base: position 131,265 of record WELA01003305.1, read on the forward strand.
TGATTGGAAGGAGCAGGTAGCTGCCACTCCAACAGAGCACATATTGTGTGGAAAATATATTCCTCCCCCTCTTGGTCCATGCTGCCTGCCCTTCATGTTGCCAAGGATGTGGTACAATTTGACAAGTTAAACATTATGTCGCGTATATGTCACAACGGACTTCTGCATACGCATTTATATACCGCACATGTGTCCATACATATGTGTGTATGAGTGTACTGTACATATGTGTACATATAAATGGTCATATGACTGGATAGGTGTGCATATATATGTACTTGTATATACACGTGAGTTCCTTCATGTACGTACATTCGTGTTTCTACATGCATGTTCACGTGTGTACATGTATTCATGTATAGATAGAACATACAGATGCTTGTATGGACCTCAGTCTGAAGGTGCCAGCAGCAGGGCTCACTAACGACTAAGTCAGGCTGGCACGGGCAGCAGGGGTCTGCTGTGGAACAGGTCTCTATCTCTGCAGAAGACAGTCTGTCTCCGGGGGAGACAGACAGAAACTTGGTAGCGGTGACCAGGCCGTGCTCTCCCTCCCTCCCTGTCGCCCTGCTGCCTCCTGAACCCCTCGAATACTGAACAGGAATTGCTGCACGTGACGTGGTCTGCTTCCCTGCATGTCACCAGCTGAAGGAAGCGTTCACACTGCGGCCCGGGCATGCCAAAGAGCTTACCCGCGAGGTAAGTGCGAACGCTCGTGGAGCCACATTGCTCGTAGAAGAGTGAGGAGCGCTGGTGCCTGTTCCCACCTCCACCCGTCCAAGTTCTCGACTGATCCCCTCTCTCGTCAGCCAAACCGTCGAAAGCCCGACATCGTCAGCAACTCTCTGGCCCACAGCTGCAGAGCGTGCCCCCGGGGGGGTGCCCGGGGAAGAAGCATGCTCCTTGAAGCAGTCGCATTCGCCTTCGCCGTGTTTGTGTCCTTTGATCAGCTTCTCTTGTCTGCCCGTGCTGAAGAAGCTGACCTGTTGTGAGGCTCTCTTTTCTCTCCTCCTCTCCTCTCTCTCCTCTCTTCTTCTTCTCTTCTCTGGCCTCTGGCCTCTGGCCTCTCCTCTCCTCTCTCTCCTCTCTTCTTCTTCTCTTCTCTGGCCTCTGGCCTTTGGCCTCTCCTCTCTTCTCGCGCCTCCCGGCTTCTCAGTTCAGAAGGTGAAAGCTTACGGCGTTCTTATTCTTAGAAAAGCAGAAAGTATCTCTCTCCTTGCTTTCTCTCCTGCTGAAGTCTGCTGCCGGTAGCTTCTCGGCCGCACGGCCCAGAGGCAAGGACTTCCAAACGTGAGATGATAAGGACACGACGAGTAGCGGAGCTGAGAAGTTCTCTGGAGCTTTGCATTCTTAAACTAAGCCCTAAACCCTCAACCTTTCAGGCACTGTCTCCCTGAATAAGAGCACGCAGGCAGGCAGAGGCGCCCCCCCCAAACCCCCGAGGTTCCTAAGCTAGCCCCTGAATTAGTCCCTCTACGGCCCTGTCTCTTTAACCTGAGGGCCACCTGGTGAGAGAAATAGATGTGTGGATAAGGGTTTTGAAAGTGGGGTTTAAGGTGCTTAGTTGTTCCGGATGCACTTCCCGGCACGCTCAGCGGTGCTGGGGTGGGACGGGGGGTTTGGAGGGGGTGTTGAGACCTGGAGGCTCTCCAGTTCTGTTTTCTCGAGTTCCTTTGCGCGTCTGATCATTCGTCTCCGCTGTGGCATGCGCGTGTGCACATGGTGGTTGGAGTGAGAGAATTGACGTCTATTTTGTGCTCACGTAATGCGTGTTCTGATGTGATGCGTGTTAGTCAGCTACTGTCTTCTTATTGTCATGCTTGCATGTGGATCATGCTCGTGTATGTCTCCGGCAGGCAATCAAGGATGGCGCTAGTGTTGTGGTGGCTGTGGGAGGTGACGGAACGCTCAATGAGGTACTCCATACATGAGCAAGCAACATGAGGCGGTGCATGCATTTAGGGTAGTTAGGCTTCGGAAGTCTGCTTTCAATTTTGGGCTGGCGCTGCAAATACTGCCCTCTCAGGCTGCCCTCTCCCATGCCTCTCGCCATCTCGCCAGGTGGCACATAGATTCAGAAGCTGAGATTTGATAATTCAGAGTTTTAGGTTTCGGGCTGGTGTTGCAAATACTGCCTTCTCACGCGTGGACCATGCCTCTCGTCGTTCTTGCCAGGTGGTGAGTGGGTTCAGGATAAGGGTTCTTTCAGGGTTTATTCCTTTCAGGCATTAAGTTTTGGATTTCTAGTCTTGGGTTCAGAATCGAATGTTTGTCACTGCACTCATCTCGCTTACTGCGCTTACTGCCCCCCTGAGACACCCCGTTCCACGCCTGTCGCAATCTCGCTAGGTGGTAAACGGGTTCTTCCAAGACGGGCGAGCGGTGGTGCCCGACAACAGAGAGAGCGACGAGCCCCCCACAGCCCTGGGAGTGAGTCTCTCACGGTCACACGAGCTGCCTCCACTGGTCAGTGTGAATCGTGCGGGTCTTAGCTTCTTCCTCTGTGAGGCACCCGGCGGCGGTGCTCGTCGATCGGGAGAGCGACGAGCCAACTTCCCCACAGCCTTGAGGAGAAGTCCTTTTCACAAGCACATACACCGCCTCCAGTAGCGAGTGTGTGATTTGGGCCTTGGTTCTTCTTCTTATGTGATGTGCATGGGGCCGAGGCCGTAGCAGGTGGCAGTAGCGCATGCGAGCGTGGGGACACAACGCGTATGTGTGCCGCTCCTTGGGAGTGTGTGTCCTGAACCACATGAATTGCCTCCAGTACTCAGTGTTAAAGGGGTTCCAGCTTCTCTCTGTGCGCACGGGGCCGCAGGGAATGGCTCAGCTGCTTCTGGTATGGCCGCTCGTGTGTGCCTGCCTCCCCTTGGGCGCTGACTCCTGTTCATCCCAGCCTGTCCCATCCCCCAGTCAGAGGTCCCGGAAGAAAACCGTGCCAGCTGCAGCCGGTGGCCGCCAGCTGCAGCAAGCGCCCTCTCTGTTCATGTTTTTTTCTCTCTCTTGCGCTTGCTCGCCCTTGCGCTATCCTTGTCAACGTGCTCCGCCTCTCGCGCTACGACCCCTGCGTGTGGGCACGCGCTAGAAAAGTCTCAAGGGTCAGGCTTCGGTCGTACTGCTTCGGGTTTGATTGTCAGTGCCAGGCTCTCCAGCCATCTTCCCATCCCCGAGTCGTGCACTTCTCCCTCGCGATTTTCCCAGAGCAATGTCAACCGTCACTGCGTGACTCTCGGATCGTCCTCTTCCCGAGTCGTGCGTTTCTCCCTGGCGCTCTTTCCAAGGCAACGTCAGTGAGGACAAGAAAAAAATCAGCCCTCAGAATCGGGCTGCTCACTCCCCTCGAGCCGAGCGAGGCAGCCACTCGCTCCAACTCGCTCCCAGGGACAGGCCAGGTGCCGTCTGCGGCACGCAACACTCCGGGCTCTCTCTCAAGGAGGAGGAGGAATGACCCTGTGCTCTGTGCCTTGAGCCTTGTGCCACTCCTGCTTGGAGGACTGAGGGTTCCCCTTTGCCATGCATGTGGGGCCTGGGCTGCATGCCTCCCTCGCGACCCCTCAGACCTATACCTTGCCAGGGATTGTGCCCTGGCGCCGCTGGCGCGGCTGCTGGTAGCTCCCGCCCTCTCGCTGCTGCTGCTGCTCAGAGTGCCGCTGCTCCGAGATTTGAATGGCCAGCTGGCAAGCTCCCGCTCTTGTGGTCTTGCACTCTGGATTATGACACGGCACTGTAGGGAGGGTGTGCCAGCTGATCGCCATCGGCACAGGTTCCGACTTTGGGAGGACCTTCGGCTGGTACGCCACCCCTCCCCCCCCCCCCTTCCCCCGCGTGTGCGCGCGCGCACCCCTGTCCGTCGTTGGTCTTCAGTCAACGCATGGTGGATGTTGGCTGGTGAGGTGTGAGAGGTCTGGGGAGTGATGTGCTGAGAGAATTGGCCGAATTCAGGGCGGTCTTGTATTCTTGCTGAATGCCACGCTGCAAGTAGTTTATTTGGCTGCTGTGAAGTTACTCCGATGGCCGCGACTAGCAGCAGCTGGCAGGGTGGCGTGAGCCGATTTTCCCAAGGTTGTGCACTGGGCCAGTGCCGCGCTCCGCGCGTTGCGTCTGTCTCAAAGTCCTCTTTTTCTGCATTCTTTCCCCCTTTTATTTTTTCCCGGTCTTCCTCTTTCTGCTTTTCCCAGCTCGTTGCCGTTTGTTTCCTTTCCTCTTCATTCGCTTTCGCTTTCTCCTTTTCCCCTCTTCTTCCTCCCTCCAATTATTGGACAGTATGACGAGGACGAGGGGTTTGAGTTGCTGCGAAGTGCGAGGACTGTGGGCTGACTGTAGTCTCAGCCTGGAGAGAGTGTGTGACACGTGGCGGCTGCAGGAGCGGCGAGGCGCCCCAGGAGTCCATCCGGCGCGTCGCACGAAGTGAGCCCCCACCTCCAATCCCTACTGCCATCTCACGCAGCTGCCCAGGAGTCCTGGCCCCTGTTAACTTCTTCTTCTGCCTCTGCCCAACTCCCTCTCTCCTGCGCGCTGTGGCTGTCCCCACATCCCTCGCACGTGGTCTCAAACAGGAGTCCTGGTCTGTGTTTACTTCTGCCGCCCTCTCTCTACCCTCGTCTCTTCCCCTCTGTGCATCCCTCTCACGCGGGCTCATGGGAGCCTCGGCCCCATTGCTTCTTCTTCTGCCGGCGCCACTTGGCATTTCGCTTGCACGCGCTCTGTCCACACGGCCCTCTCACATGGTCCCCTGGGAGTCTTGGGCCCCTTGGTGCTTCTTCTGCTTCCTATTCCCTGCGCTCCCTCCCTTGCACGCCCATGCAGCCCTCTCATACGGTCCCTCTGGAGTCTTGGCCCCTGTTTGCTTCTTCTTCTGCCTTTGCCCGACTCCCTCCTCTTGCACATACGGCCACTCTCGCTTGGGCTGATAGGAGACTTGGCCCCCTTTGCTTCTCCTTTTGCCTTAGCATTTTCCCCCTCTCTGTTTGCGCTGGCTGGCTGTCCCATTGCTCCTTGAAAGAAACCCTCCTTCTCTCTCCTTCTCTCTAGCTTTCCCCCCCCC
>WELA01003305.1:147866-181230 GCA_009602735.1 Mesotaenium endlicherianum
GGGGAGGGGGGGAGGAGGGGGGGAAGAGGGAGAGGGAGAGTCTAAACGTACCTACAGCAAGATGCAGCCTGAGGTGTGGAAAGGGGAGGGGGGATGAGAAGGGGAGCCACACATACCGGAAGATCCAGGCCGCCTCCGACTCCTTGAAGACCTTGGCGGACGTGATGAGGTCAAAGAGGTCCCCCCCGCGGCACACCTCCATGACCACGTGCACGCTGGCCGCGTCCTCGAAGATGGCCACATGGTCCACCAGGTTGGGGTGCCCTGCCAGGTACTCGGTCACGGCAATCTCCGTGCGCAGGCCATCCCTCTGCTGCGCGTTCTGCAGGCAGAGCAAATAAGCACAAGCACAGGCACACACACGCGCACGAGGGCAGGCACAAAGACAAGGGGCTGTCAGCGGCTGGGCTACGCACCACAGAAGGGCGGCACAGAGGGAAGAGGCACACGGAGGAACGAGGCACACATACAGAGATGTAGGCCTGAGAGATGGCGGAGAAGGAGGAGGAAGAGGCCAGCCGCTGTTCCGGACAGAGAGAGAAGCCGCGCAGACAGGCAGGGCAGGCAAGGAAGGGAGCATCACACAACGCACACTGCGGGCCCTGGCATACATGTCGGCGGTTTCGTTTTGGACAGCTGCTCCCGACGCACCTTGACAATGGACCAGCACGAGCACCCCCCCTGCAGGTAGGTAGGAGATATATATCTTCCACAATGCACCACTCACATGCAGACACGCAGACACACGGACACATAGACAGACCACACATGGTCGTGTCGAGCAGGCGGGTGGACCCCTGCCAGCCGCCACCTTGCGTGCACTGCTACTCCAAATTGGCGACCTGGAAGGCGCTAGACCAGCAACGGCTCCGCAAATCTCTTGCGCAGATCCCCACCAGTGTTGGCTTGAGAAAGCGCTTGCAACGAAAGATGCAGGAACGTTGGCGGGGATGTCAGAAGAGGTGTGTGTTTTTGTGTGTGTGTGTGTACCTGTGTGTGTGTGTATATGTGTATGTGTGTGTATGTGTGTGTGAGAGAGAGAGGGAGAGAGGGAGGGAGAGAGAGAGACTGGGTGTAACCTTAAGGCCGGCCTTGCGGACAGTCTTAACAGCAAACTTCTCGCCGGTGGAGCGCCGCACGCACGCGCGCACCACGCCGAACTGGCCCTTCCCCAGCACCTCGTCCTTCACCTCGTACTCCTCGTGGATGCTCCCCGTGGTGTAGGGTAGGATGGGGTTCTCCACCCCGCCCGCCACAGGGGCCGACTCGCCATCGGCTGTCTCCACGCCCGCTGCTTGCACTGCGGGGCATGGACAGGGCACAGGAGGAGCCATTCATGGGCCACATCACCACGTCAGGATACATCGCCAGGTGCCATTGTACTAAGTTGCAAAGTGCCGGTGCTGAAGCGTTGGAGTGTTGGAAAGCATGCATGCTGGCGCCGACAACAGATGGGGAACAGATTCTCCGCTTGAGCTACCAGCAAAGATGTAGAGATGAGACAGGGATGCACAAACACCACCCGTCACGGCTACACCTTGCACCTTCCCAGCTGGGACATTCACCACACACCACCTACTAACACACCATTGCCTCATTGCCCGGCAATCATCCACCACCAGAAGCACCTGAAGCCCCTGAAGCACCTGCAAGCGGCATACTGGCTGGACACCATTGAACCACACACGCATCTACATCACCAAAAGTCCAAGAGTCTGGCAGACTGGGCAAGCAGGCAGGCAGCTAGGCAAGTAAGCAGCAGGACAGGCAGACAGGCAGACAAGGAGGGAGGGAGGAAGATAGTGAGGCAGAGAGACGAAGGGAGAAAGGCCGGCTGTGATGCAGACATTCAGAGAGGAGGGGAGGCAGGGAGAGAAAGAGGCAGGCAGGGAGGCAAGGGGGGAGGCGGTCTCACCAATTGTGGAGTTGCTTGAGTTGCTCCCCTGGGGTTTCACATCCCGCAGCCTGTCATATGGGAGGTAGGCATACTGGTAGGAGGAACACGAGCTCTGACGAGCCTCTCCTTTGTGGCTGCTTGCCGGGTGCCCATCTGTGGCACCTGTCACGTCCGTTGCGGACGCCTCAGATGCTGCATCAAGAGATGTCAGACAAGGACAGCGCATGAGAGGAGTAAGAGGTGGAACCACCAAGCACATACTCACACTTGCACATGCGCCTCGACACACTCCCCACGTATCTCAACAGTCTCATCACCCATCTGCAGCAGCATCAGCAGCAGCAGCAAGTCACTTATCATCCTACTCGGAAGCCGCCACCATCGCTCACTCCTCCTCTCTCTAGAGGTCTCCTCACACATCTGCTGCAGCAGCAGCAAAACCAAGTCGTTTGTATCATCCTCTGAAGCCGCCGCCGTCACTTCATCATTTCAAAGCAATCAAGAGAAGTAGCTGCAGGATGCACCAAATTCCAGATCCTCAAATTACACAGCATCCACCACATCTGCAGCAGCAAGAAGTAAACTGTAACATCCTGTGAAACCGCCAGCGCCAACGCCGCCGCCACCGACACTTACTTCCTCTAGAGTCATCCCGAGAACAGGTCGCGGGGATGCATCAAATTCCAGGTCCCATCATGCAATGCATCCGGAGACGGTGCAAGAACAATGAGTGACATCTGTGAGTATGAAATAAAGAGTTGGAAGTTTGCAACTGGATCTGGCAAGAAGAACCATTTCCTTGGTAGCAGAGAGAACAGCCTCACCTAGGCGAGCACGCTTCCTTGCAGCCTCCTCCTCCATGCTGATGCCAGCCGCACGCTTCATCCCTGATGCGCCATTGGCCATGTCTTTGCTGTTCAAGTTGACGCCTCGGGCCAGGCAATAAGCATACACAATCGCCTGCAACTGCTCCTCGCTTGCTCCCTGTGAAAAAAGACGAAGACCATACCTTCAAAAGGGTCATTGGCAGGTACATATAATACTGCTGATGGTCTAGGTGTCAGAAAAAGCACACATAACATGCAGCACACGTGAACCAGTGTCTTGCTACTCCACCTCGTGAGGCCAAGACGAGATTTCGAAATTTTACATACAAGTATCTTACGATGCCCCAGGTTTGCACCAAAGGAGTGAAGTATGCATGTGTTGCAAAGAGATGGGCGCAGTCAACATCTTACATGCAGATTGTTGCAACTACTGCCACTGAGGGCACGCGCATGGAATGATGATCATGACGTGAAGAGTGATCTACTGGTTCGAGCAGCGTATACATCAGACTATGAAGAATGTGACCAGGTCCTAAAAATACTCAAGTGCATGAATTACTATCTCGATCTCCTCAAGTGCACGAATAGTAAGCAAGGAGACTGCCTCAAACCCTAGCTTCTCACACATATGATAAGGGATCCCACTCCACTATTGAAGTCAACTCCAGAGAAGCCAATAGATGAACAATCCGGCGGTAATGCCTATTCAAAACGAGCAAGCAAAGAAGCATAACATTCCCTATGTAGCTGCATCCTCACACAAGCCAATCCCTATTGCTTGACACAAAAGTGCAACTACACATGATAAGACTGTCCATAAAACTCTATCTGCATGTTATTAACAATAACCTACATAACCCATCTGTTCTACTCAATATTTACCACAACTACCAAGAGTACTACTCTCAATCTCACCATTCCGCGAAGCTCCAGCAGCTGCACCTTCAATTCCGCAATGTTCGCCATGGTGAGTATGACCTAATTACAAGCCTAGCACTCCTGCTCAAGATTCGAGGGCTAGCAAGAGCCAGCAAATTTGCGCCACCATTTCTGTGCAACAAATAGCTACCAATATTCAAGCTTTCCGCATTCACAATCCTACACTTCAGACAACCATTCTCTACATGAACCCTGTCACGATTGATATAGAAAAAATAGGAATGAAGAGTGATACCATCGCATGCGTTAGAGCAAGGTAAACAACTTTGTGCCTGGGTAGGGTAGGGCAAGGGAGCTAGCCTCTGGCCATGTGCGATCATGTGCGTATGTTTGACCCTCCAACCCAAGCTGCCGCGGGCGAGCAGGCCATCCACCGCAATATTTTTTATCGCAGAGCGCTACCCAGCGAAAGTCTAGAAGGTATCTGTCGTGGCCTCGATATTAACGGGTGCTGAATATCTGACCACGTCGATACGTCCAAAACGCACCATACAAAATTCATCTTGGGGAAAAGTCGCGAAGTGGAGAGGGAAGCAAAGCTCAAAAGTCGGGACTCGGAGTGGCATAATCGCCTGCCCAGTCAAAATCAGTAGTGGTTCTTCGTGGCCGTTGGTGGCCGTCGTAGTGGCACCCCCTGACGGCATCATCGAACAAGATCGAACGTCTGTATTGGGCCTTTACAGCTAGCACGACAAAAAAATGGATAATGTAGGAATTAGAACGGCACCGTCGGAACGGCCGTAGATGGTCGTGGAGGGTGGACTACACCTAAATTTCAGCAGCCTGTCCACGTTCCAAATCTGTGCAACCTGGTACAACCTGTACAAAGTGCTAGAAAATTGTTATGGAGGACAGCTGGATTCTGCTGGACTGTCATGCTGGGCCAAAGATAATAGAATGCAGATATTTAACTAACGATTTGCCGTCAAAAAGGTCCGAATATCTATCTGACGGATAAAATGCATCCGGAGTCTAGAATTGCCTTCCACGGACCCTAGCTTCTATGCTCGTTCGCAACATTTATGTCATCATTTGTCAAAACTGTTCCAATCTTAGTTTGCAATTTATAGTCAGCATCAGGCAGTTGCCTAGAAGAATTGCCCTGGTCGCCGCCTAGCTTTGATTTGTCTCATCTTTTCTGCTCCTTTTGACAATAAAGCGGGACCACGCTTTTCGAGGCGGAAGATGGGCCCCGATGATCACCGGTGACTACCTTTCGGGTTGTGGGCTCCGCGTGCTGACGGGGCACCAGGGGGGTCGATATGTTGGTCTATACATCGGGTCCCAAGGGTAGCTGGTATAAGAATCGTTGGGCTATGTGTTTCCTTTTCTCGCCGTGTCGAGAGTCGAGACTCGAAAACCACTGCGACTGTTAACATATAAGCGATATCGTCCAATATCTATTCACAAATTCCAAGTGCCAGTCCCTATCCCGATAGCGATCGTCAAAAGACTGCAATCAAGTCGCCACGAACTTCCAAGGAGCAGTAAGTATCCAGCAATTCATGTACCTGCCAAAATGTGTCATGTGGGATTGTATGGGGTCGCTTCCTAAAAACATGACTTGCGGCTGCTCGGAACATCTGATTATCTTTGACATTGGATGGAATCAAATTAACTATGATGGAAGTCGAAATTCGATTATGTTAGGAGTCAGGACTGGCCAGGCCTGGCGGTAAGGGCAGGCAGGAGGCTGCAAGTTGGCCTTGTTGTGGCCAGTGCGGTGTATCGTGCGGCGTGGTGTAGGATGCTCTAGCGTGCTGCTTCCGCTGATGGCCTGGCCCAGCCGGGCCTAGTACCCACCTAGTGCCTCATCGTCTTCCGAGTATGTGCTGCATGGGGGGGAACTGGCGCTAATTATTCAGATTTATATATCTGAAACCTAATCGAGCCTATCCCGTGTTGGCATCCCTTGCACGCGTATAGGTGGCGTATCGAACGTTGACTGCCGACTTTGCGCGTGTGTTGGTTGCTGGTCCTGCTAATGGTTGACTCTGCTCCTTCATTGACCTGAGCTGGACTTTGCCAAGTTACTTGGGTTGGTGGCCTTAGTGATCACACACCACAAGCTTTCAATCTATGGCTTCTTTTCTCGAAGTTCCCCTCATTTTGCAAAAAGATTGAATGCCTTTGGCCTATCTTACTCCCCTCCCTTTTAGCTAGAGCGTTTCGCTTTACGATTGAAGCTACTTTTGCTTTCCAACTTTCTTGCTGCTAGGGGTTTTGTCATAATTGGGGCATTTGCACCTTCATGCCAATACTTTTTCATTGCAATGCGAAAAGTGTGCCATCTAGCACTTCACTAATTACACATTATTATGTTTTTTTGACCGTCCAGCAAAACTAAACCCTATTCCTGCTTATCATATCCCAACCGATTATTCTGCATTGCCAATTTAATGGTTAACAAACTCTTGCTTATATACTTGTTACACAAATGAATTGTAAGAAGGTGCATGTTGATGTGTTAACCCCCCAACTGCCATTTCCTTCTAAATTAATGTACACATGTTCTTTTGGCCTAGACTAAAATATTTGACTTTTGCCTTATGGAGTTTTTCTAGATCATTCTTCTAGATACAAAAATGTATGAGAAGGTTCAAAGGTGATGAACCAAGTCACTAGAGTGTCTATCACACTTGAATCCACACAAAATTACTCAATTAATATCAAGACCAAGTAGTACAGTCTAACTTATATCGCTACATCACTCTCCCAACAAAAAAAGTGACGTCTCGGCGCTTCAAGTTAAGTGTCATACATGAATTGAAGACTAGTAAGAGGTCGTGGGTGGTGGTGACCCACGTGGCTAGCATAATCCACAATGTTAAGGGAAAATGTGTTAGAATGAACCTTTCTTATTCAAGGAGCTTATTTCATTTAATATATAATATTAGAGTTAATTGGAAATGTGTAATTTGGGGAGCGATTTTCGCCCTTATAATGAATTCCGTTTACTCATTTATACCCCCTCAATCACTTACCGTAATGTGCCATAGTCGCGCACTAACTCAAGGCACGAAAAAGAGACAAACTTGAGGACGAGAGCTTCTCCTTTCGAAACTCATGGACCCTTGCCTACTAAGCATACAAGCATATATAGGTCCACACACAACATCAGAGGACTAAATAGCAAAGGTGCTCTCATTCAGATGACCTTAATGTAGCTAAAACACATCCTACTGACTTAGGTGCAAAACCATGCAATATATTCACTGTGTGACCCTGAAATACCAGATGCAATAATTCTGTAAATAATTAATTAATTTGAGCGAATTTAACTGCAACGAGACCTTTCCAAAAAGTCCTAGTTCGCTTAGTTTGGTGCACAAATGAAGACGTTATGTCAATTTGCGTGAAAGCTGGTCATAATAACAAACCAAAAGGGCACCACATGACTTGCAAGAGAAATCCAACTGTGAAGCCTACTGTCTAGAATAAGGGACCACAAGATCCCAGCCTGCTGAAACGATCTGAGCTTTTTAGGCGTATTTAGAACGTTTTTCTAATCTCCTAAAAGACGTTATACTTTTATTTTGTATATGATTGCATGTTTATTGAATTATTTTGACACACACGTGTTTCGACTAATTCCCAGTCGATTGGCGAAACGACCCGAATACTATTGCAAAAAGAATCGTAAAAAGTAATTCGATTACTTCGCAAAAGTATAACGTAATTAATCATAAAGTAGTTTGATTAATTATAACGGAATAAGTTAATCAATCATGGATCGATTAACTTATTTTGACTGTCACTATTTCTGATATTAACAGTCATTGTTTTCGGTTAACGACGCGTCGCTAAACCGAAAGAAAACACCAAGTTGTGGCCCAAGGGAGCCACCGGTTGGAATTGAACCCGCGACCTCCCGGTCGTCGCGTCGCGATTCCAAAAATAGTCGTAAAGTAAAACGAAATATTACATGCAAAGTTACTTTGCATATCGGCGGATTCAAACCCGCGACCTTTCGTTAAAACGTTCACACCAAGCCGATTGGCCAAAGTAGTTATTATAACTACCGGTTCATGTCGAATTAATGTGTACGCGATCGCGCGAGCAATCGCGACTTTTAAGAAAGTCGCGCAAACGCGAAAACGCCCGTTTGGCGTATAACGGTTTTTCGGAAACTGTCGAAAAGTCCCCTAAAGGCCAAACGGCGCGCTAGGAGCATTCGGCCAAATTGGTTATGTCCAATTCAGCCGTTTTTCGTTGAACATGCACCAGTGCCCTAGGTGGTGACTTGAAGCACTCCAGTGCCTCACATTGTGCAAGTATACATACTTGCAAGAGTCATTGTGAGTGCAACTCTCACAAGCACGAATGCTATTAGATATCATTTTCGCTTTCACAAGGATTGTGCATTTTCTCGAAGTTATCGTTATTTCTTTCTGCTAATATTAAATTATCCTTGAATACCGAGCAAAGATCCTCGTGGAAAGCAAAAACGTTACACCTGCTATGTACGTAGTGACCACCTGGTTGACCAACCCGTTAAGTTGGGACCCTCGTATCTAGGCATAACGACCATATTAATTGGTTAGTTAAGTGAAGTCCTAACTGTTCAACTAACTGACGACGGCTCCGCCAACCCAGAATTTAATCACACTGACAGGAAATTGGTTCACCAAATCGCAGTCAACCTTCCAACTTTTAGTATACTATATACATCCGCTTGATAGTTACGCCATCATGACGTAGTTGCTCCTCAAAACCAGATAACGGCAAATACAACGTAATCCTCTTTGGGTACTGTAAGGAATGCAAGGTACGTCTCCACTTGGTGGAACCAAAAATTCAAGTTGGGTCCTTTTTCAAGCTTGAAAGTGTTAGGGCAGCCGGGCTTGATGAGTTTCTTTGTCCCCATAGGCTCTTGTGGAAGCTCAAAAGTCAAGGCTGGACTTGGGATGTTGCTTGCAATAGGGGCAGTTATGGCAGCCATAGCTTCTCTTGGTGCTTATACGGTTGTTTCATAGGTGGCCAAGCCCACTTGGTTGTGGATAGCCATTAAGAAGGATGCCCACTCATTTGAGGGAATTCCTTGCGGTGGGGTCAACCTTGCCACAGCGGCTGCCACGGGATCTGATGGTGCTCCTCCTTGTGGTGCTTCTTGTGGTGGCACATTTTCTTCATTTGGCTCTCCCGTCGGCACTGGAGGAGGGTCTCTTGGAGGTGTATTGCCTCCTTCAAAAGCTTGTTGTTGATCTTGAGGATCAGCCATCTTCTTGTGCTACCAAAGTGCCTGGCTGAAAGGGGCAGAGTGCCCTAGTGGAAGCGTAACTCACGAGGAAAGAAACTAGTTACAATCATACTAATGTAACGATCCGAGCTATTTTAGGCGTATTTGCGACGTTTTCCCAATTACCTAAAGTACGTTATACTATTTATCATATTATTTGATAAATGATTGCATCACATTCAATTATTCGTCACACGTGTGTGTCGATTAATTCCTGGTCGATTGGCGAAACGACCAAGATACTATTGCAAAAAGCGTCGTAACGTAACTCGACTACTTCGCAAAAGTACGACATAATTATTCATAAAGTTACTTTGATTAATTATAAGATGATAACTTAATAAATCACGGATTGATTAAGTTGATTTGATTGTCATTATTTCGGATAATGCACAGTCACAAACTTCGCATTTACGACCGGTCGTTAATACGAAGAAAGCGTCGTAAAATTCAGACAACAATTAATATGCAAAGCGACTTTGCATCCGAGCGGATTCGAACCCGCGACTCGTCGTTTGAAACGTTCACACCTAACCAATCGGCGAAGTAGTTATTCGTAACTACCGGTTTATGGCGAAAGTACCTGTACGCGACTCCGCGAACCATCGCGACTTTTCAAAAGTCGCGTGAACGCGAATACGCCCGTTTGGCGTGAAACGGTTATTTCGGAAAACCGTCGAAAAGTCTCCAAACGTCCAAACGGCTCGTTTGGAGCATTCGGCCGAACGGTTTTGTAACCTTTCGTCCGTTTTCGTTGAACATGAACCTGTGCCCTAGGTGGTGACTCGAAGCACTCCAGTGCCTCAAGATTTGCAAGTATATATACTTGCAAGAGTCATTGTGAGTGCAACTCTCACAAGCACACATTCTACGTTAATTTACATTTTCGCTATTTCAAGTATTCGTCGATTTGCACAAGTATACAGATTTTCTTTCCACTTGAATTAAATATTCCTTGAATACCGAGGAAAGATCCTCTTGAAAAGCAGAAACGTAACAACTAAAGAGTGCAGCGGCATATCACTAAGAAAGCTTAGGAAAATTACTCAACATTTTGAGTAGCAAGAAACTGCTCACAAATGATGTAGGATGGAAGGCCTTGTCATTACCAACTTGTAAAAATTTACAAAAGTGAACTGCCAAGAAATAAAGAAGTTATGCCTATTTATAGTGTTCTGCCTAAGTGCTCCTCTCTAGGAGAAAGCTACGGAATTTTCTAAGTGTTCGTCAAATCGTCCCTTCTAGAATATTCGTGAGTAGGCCAGATCAGTCTCATCTGACGTGTTGGGCCGGATTGACGTCCACATACATGCATCGACATTACTAGAATATTCTATCTTAGACGCGCTAGGCTAAACCGAAACTTCTAGGTAAATCGACCTAGTCGGCACTCCGTGTCAGCCGAACTTACGTGAAAGTTCGAGTTCACCCTAACGGGCCAAATCGCTCGACGTCGTTGGTCAATCCGAGGGTCGCTCGCACCGCAAATTAAGGACAATCGTCAACCGACCTCAAAACTAATTAAACTTTGGAAATTTATAACTCTCTCAATACTTGACCAAATTCGATGAACTTTATATCCAAATGACCACAAAAATGCACTCTACGCTTCTATGCAATTAAAATATACTTTCAATGAACTCAAAAATGCACTCTATAAATCTATGACCTTACACTGGCTCCGATACCACTGTAGTGAAACAGATTGATAAAGTACTTAATAAAGGAGAATACTTTATCTTTTCAAGACTAGGATCTTTGAATACAAGTGGTAGCTTCTTGAAAGAAATATAGTTTTTAGATAGTTGATACATGTCTCAAACTTGGCAAGTGTGTCGTGGGTTACGAGGTCGAGTGCGCAACATAGGTGTAAGCAACACATCATAAGCAAGCAGGCTTTGCTGCAATGAAGTCTATAATACATGTGGCTTTATAGCCAAAAAGGGAGTCACGTCTCAAATGTTTCAATTAAAGAGTGTGTACTCTCCGGAGTGAGCACCTCAAAATTGTAAATTGGTAGGAATACAATTAATGAAGTATGGTCCAAAAGATCACTAAAAGCACATCATGATCTTCAAGAGTAGTCCTCTGCAAGGATTTAAGCTGTGACTTTGCTCACCACTGGTGAAGTTCTTCAAGTGACTGGAAGCCAGGAGGGCTTGCTCTTCACAAGAGAGTAACTGAGTGGTCCTGAAAACACAAGAGATAAAAGTGTAAGCTTTACTGATAATCTCTGCTACTTACACCTGGCATAATGGGACTTTTAAAAAGATGTTTCTCTAAAGACATCTCTAGTACTTATACTCTTGAAAATTCGGCGTGGTATGCGGCGGATCCAATGCATTTAGTCACTCTAGGCGGCTCTCCTATGTCCACTAATGTGTACAAGGCATGTACTAGCGCTCCTATAGGCTAAGCATAATTCATACCAATCAAAGCAAAGCACGTAGAATATGCTATGTGTCTCTCATTGGTGGAGCTTACCTTGGGTGATTCTACCTAGATAGTGCCTCAAAAGTGAATCTGGAACTTGAGGAAGCTTCCTCTAAGAGTAGGTGATGCAGGCACCAAGCTATAGCCTCAATGATGTACGTATACTATGGAACTGCAAGACTTATGTAGTTTAAGGGGCTCGCAAATTTGTGCGTACAAAGCTAGGGGTCCTTGGGATCACGAAGAGCCAACAATGTCACCTTTTGGGGACATTGAGTCACAAGTTGGCCCTTAGGAAAGTTCCGCAAAGGGTCGGTAGGTGACGCGGACTAGATCGCAAATATCTTGCTCAATACTAGACCAAATGACGCGAAACCGGTGCCATTCGGAAGATGCTTTGACGCGCTACACTTTGGTGACTTTAAAATCTAGAAAATGTCAACATATAGATGCGTAAGGTCAATGCAAAGTCGGTCTTCCTAGGTTGATGGTTCACACAAGTGGAGCTCGATTTTGTACGTCAACCTCGACTCAATAAATCATGACAAGTGCGAGAGTGATTGTCGAATGCCCTTTGTACGTGCTAGCTCTTGATTATGTACTTGCTACACAAGTAATTTCTAAGAAGGTGCACGTGGATGTGTTGGCACCCAAAACTTGCCACCTCTTTCTAGAATAATGTACACATGTCCTTTGTAATGAATCAGTAGATTAGTAGATATATTATTCATTTAAATATAATAGTTATTTAAGTTCAGCCTACTAAACTCTAGTTGAAAATCAGTCTGCTGGACTTAATATTTAATATCAGTTTAATGACTCTGCCGGAAGCAGCAGGCTGAAGTCCACTTAAGTCAGCTTGCTGACACATTCTTTGACAGCCAGCTGACTTCCGTACTCGGTAGCAGCGAACTGCCTCGATATGCATCTAAGTACAATATGCTAGATGAATGGCCAGATGACATCCCTATGATGGATGGCTATTCGGGATGATGGGAGATGGCGGTGGATTTGGTTAACCGAGGTCCTACCAACGTGGTTAACTCCCGGGTAGGCGGTGCCATCGCACTGGCCGTTGAGCGGTAAACTCATTCCATGTACATATGCTAGGCATTGCTCTCGAGTTCGGCATTCGGAAACGAGGCCAACTCTCTTGTACAGCTTACTGAGAGAGATCTGAATCCAAGGCGAGAAGCCATTGATACGCACTGTCTTCTAACCTTGCTTATGTATGAGTTTACTGATTTGCATTATTGATGCTAGTTTACTCGCATTTGACTGACGAGTATTATTCACTGCTAGTGTGTTGTCCTTTTGCCGTTTAATCTATTAACGAAAAATCCATAAAGATTACTTGCTAATATAAAGATCTTTATTAATTGTTAATCGCCTATTTGGTAAGTCGATTCATTTCAGTGGTATCGGAGCAGTTATCACAGTCTTCTTTGTATGGTAAGGACAAGATCTCAAACTAGCAACTCCAGAGACATGGAGAACCAAGATAACGAGAATGTCAAAAACCAGGCGGAAAGCCATGTAGCGGGAACCCGTACCTATTCTGAAGCAGTGGCAGATACTGTAGCTAGAGAGGCTGCAGATGAGGCAGTTGCTATTGCCGCAGTCGCAGCACAGCAAGCTGAGGAGGAGAGAGCTAGATTAGCTGAACAATTAGCAAAGGCTGCTGAGGATACGGAAAGGAGGGAAGGACAGCCCGCTGTCGAGCGTACGGTTGAAGAACTTATGGCATCCAGGGCCAATGATCTGAACCCACCTCCTGCTCTACAACTCAATGTACCCCTAGGTCAAATACGTGACCGGCTGAATGCGGCAGGAATTGCTGCTGCAGGAGCGAGAGGGACTGTTGAGGACACTACTCAGCGAGTAGATGCCAATGCTGCTGCTGCATTTGCTAAACTACCACCCCAAAGTGTAGACTTGGGAGCATTGTTCGTTCAAATGCAGTCGCAAATGGCGACCATGTATCAGTCCCAACAGGAGGACAAAAGAATCATAATGTCCCTACTCCGGGACAGAGACCAACTGGGGTCTCAAACCACTGGTGGTGGTGGCACAGGGCTTAGTAAGCCCAAGCCGAAACCTCCCCAGGACTATGATCCTGAGGGAAACAGAAAATTTTACCTTATCAAATTTCTCGGCGGATGTTGAGCAGCGGCTGGAGAACTACTCAAAACTGCAAGATTACGAGAAGGTCAGGCACACCGGTGCGCTACTGAAAGGCAGTGCCGCAGACTGGTGGCTTTACTGGAAAGTGGAGCGTAAGGCTCCGCAACTCGGTGACCCTACGTGGGTAGAGTTTGTCGAGAAGTTGCATGAGAAGTTTGAAGTCATCAACCAGCAGGAGAAAGCTATCTATGCGATGATCTCCCTGACACTGTAGCAGACCACTTCAGTTGCTGAGTTTGCTCAAAAGTTCCAGGAGAACATGATGAAACAGCCAGACTTGCCAGAACGGTATAGGATAGCATACTTCAGGTATAGCTTGAGATCCGAAGTCTCTGGTCATTTCGTTGAAAAGAAGTATGAGAAACTTGCTGACTTGATCCAGGATGCTGATGCCTGGGATCAGCAGCAGTTCAATCACAAGCGGCAGAGTAATGCTTTGGTGTCGAAGGTTGTCAAAAAGCCCCACGGTTACTACAATGCAATTAAAGGAGACCAGGCTGAGGATGATCAGGGTGATGAATATGGGTATGAGTACAATGCTATGCAGTCTAGAGGAAGAGGTGGTTTCTCTTAAGGCGGCTATGGAAGAGGTGGTGGTAGGACTAAGCCGAGACCAGCCTCAGCAAAATCGATTTGCTTCCATTGCCAGCAGCCAGGTCACTTCAGAGAGCAGTGTCCAGTCAAGCACCTGCCCAAGGTCGAGAGAAAAGACCAGCCTTTAAAAGACAGCAACAGTCAGTAATCCAGTCTACTGACTGTGAGGATGCTAGAGATAGTGAGTCGTCACTAGCTGCCCTCGTAGCAGGTATTATGGGTCCTGCTGAACTGGATTCACTATGCATGCCTGACAACCAGATAAAGGAGACCATCAGCAATATGGACGTGTAGAGAGTGCACACTCTGGATGCTCTTGTTCCACCTGATGTCTAACATTTCTTTGCTAAGTCAGGAGAACAATGCGAAAGTCAGGAAAAGACAGTCCCCCCTATCCTACTGCATTGCATGATTGCAGGTAGGAAGGTGAGGGCATTTGTTGACGGAGGGACGTCACATACTTTTATCCACAAGGACTTAGTTAAGCGGCTGAGGCTGCCTACTGTCACCCAAGGGAATAGAAAAATATTCCTTGGAAATGCCTCAAGTATCCCGGGAGGAGTTATAACCAAGCCTATTGAGGTCCAATTAGGTTCTGGCATTGCAGTTCTAACTGAAACGCTTACGTTTGAGGTACTCAACACTAGCTTTTATGATCTCGTGCTAGGCAGGTCCTGGCTTAATAGACATCAAGCTGAAGTGTGTTGGAGCAGAGGTACAGTTAAAGTGAGAGGAGACAATGATGGGCAGACTAACTTTGCACCCACCAGTGCTCTTCCTCAAGTACAAGAGTGATTCTGGAATGTCTTTCTATGTTCTAGCTCTTGTTTATATACTTGCTAAATAAGTAATTTCTAGGAAGGTGTATGTTGATGTGTTGGCACCCAACACATCCCAAAACTTGCCACCTCTTTCTAGAATAATGTACACATGTCCTTTTGACCTAAAAATGGCACATTTGACTTTTGCCATGTGGAGTTCTTCTGGGTCTTTCCTCTAACTTCGAAGATGCCTTAGAAGGTTCAAAGGACATGAACCAAGTCACTAGAGTACCTATTCACACTTGAATCCACACAATACTACTCCAAATATATTTGAAAACATTAAAATATATGCAAATAACTCAAATCACTACATAGATCCTTCCTCGGGTTGGCTAACTACTATAGGAGATTTATTGAGAATTATTCTACAAAGGCCAGTAAACTGACTGACCTTACCAAGAAAGACATAGGGTATGTGTGGGGGGAAGAGCAGCAGGCTGCCTTCCAGACCCTTAAAAATGCTCTTTGTTCTGCCTCAGTGCTAGTCGTGTATGACCCCAGCAAACCGGTGCAGGTGGTTACTGATGCCTCTGACTTTGCCATGATTTTGTTGCAGCCTGCTCACAAAACCACAAAAGATGGTAAGGTACGGCAGGAGTGGCAACTTGTGTTGTACGAGTTTATGAAATTGAATCCAGCGGAGATTGATTACTCAGTGCATAAATAAAGAGCTGCTAGCTATCATTCATGTGCTCAAACAGTGGAGAGCATACTTACATGGTAAAGCTTTTAAGGTGATTACAGATCATCTAGCTCTGACTCACTTTCAGAAGAAGTCCAAGCTGTCGAGGAGGGAGAACCGCTGGAGCCAGATGCTGGAGCAGTTCCAAGTCCAGATCGACTACAAACCAGGGAAGTTGAATCCTGCTGATGCACTCTCTAGAAGACCTGACTTGCAAGAAAGGAACTTTAGTCAGCATGCTGTAGATAAAGTACTGTGTGCACTCACTTCACTGAAGGTGAAAAAGTCCTTCCTTGAACAACTTAGGAAAGCCTACCTTTCTGACCCAACATTTGAGCCCAGCCCCACTACTGGTATGTGTCGTGCTACTGCACTCGGGTATAAGGTTAAGGGAGGGTTCTGGGTGACTGAAACCACTTCAGGCAAGCTGAAGCTGGTCATTCCTAATAACGTGCAAATAAGGTCCCTTTTATTGAGTCAAGCACATGACAGTTTACTGGGTGGGCATTTGGGGCAGGCCAAAACTGTTGGCTAACTAGCAAAACATTATCATTGGGAGGGATTACCTCGGGAGGTCTTGAAATACGTTAAGTCCTGTGACCAGTCTCAAAAAAATAAGTCTAGGCACACACCACCGGGGGGCCTCTTACAACCGCTGCCCATCCCAGCTGGACGCTGGGACACTATATCCATGGACTGGGTGGTCACACTGCCACGAACTGCCAATGGGCATGATTCGATACTGGTAGTCGTGGATAAACTGACAAAAATGGTCATTTTCATCCCCACAACCGTCAAAGTAACTGCACTCGAAACAGCAAGATAGTTCTACAACCGTGTAAAATGCCAACATGGGCTACCCTCTAATATAATCTTAGACAGAGACTCAAAATTTACCTCTAAGTTCTGGAGGGCTTTAATGGGGTTAATGGGAGTCACACAGCTGCTTAGCACAGCAAACCACCCTCAGACTGATGGGCAGACTGAGAGAACTAACCGAGTTCTGCAAGAGGTACTAAGAGCCTATAATAACCAAAAACAAGATAATTGGGATGACCTGTTACCTCAAATCTAGGTTGCGATCAACAGTGCGGTGCACACGTCAACGGGCAAGACTCCTTTTGAACTAAGCCTGGGTAGAGTCCCTAAGTCTCCTTTAGATGTCCTAGGGGAGTCTTTAACTCACCCTGAAGGGATTGACAATCCGGTCTTCCTCCAGTTAACTCAGGAGTTTGCTGACACCCTGTCAGAATTCCAGCAAAACCTGCACAGAGCCCAAGAAAACCAATAAAAGTACGCTACTCAGCACCGTCGCGAACTGACCTTTTCTAAAGGCGATTTGGTCAAGCTACATTTTCAGCACCTGTACCTTCCTGGTGTGGTCAAGAAAAACCTTGGCCCTGTGTGGGTCGGTCCATATTCGGTGGTGCGTCGTGTCGGTCAGAACGCTTACAAACTGAACATGTCAGCCGAATACAAGGGTCATCCGGTCTTTAATGTCTCCTTCCTGGAACCTTACATCAAAGGTGATACACTGTTCACAGGTCGGTTACCTGTACAACCGGGACCGGTCCCCGCTGTCCGAGACGGCGACCCTAAGGAATATGAGGTTGAGGAGATTATAGACGCGCGCTCGGTACGTCGATCGTCTAAATATGTCATGAAGTACCTCATACGATGGAAGGGTTGAGATGCCTCTGGGGACACTTGGGAATTTAAAGACCATTTGACTAATGCTAAAGGGGCGTTGAAACGATCCACCTTCGGGCGGCTGGAGCACCTCCCTAACAGTCATTTCAGTTGACACGGGAAGGTGACAGGAGGTCCTGTCTCCATTTAAGTCGGAGGGGAAAATATATGACAGTTGGTGTGCGAGAGCGAGAAAGGGATAGTTATGTGAACCCTTAGTGTCAGCATAGTGACAGAGGGGATAGCTTGGCCCACATAAAGCACCTTAGCGAAAGGACAAAGGGCCTCACACAGCCATACATCACTTAACACACCTTTAACCACCTTCATATGTTTATGTCTAGCGCACTGCAACTACGTCAACTCCTAGCAAGCACCCTGTAAGGTAAACAGGAACGAATACACCATACTAATACAAACTTACTCCCTTCCTGCAACTTCTAGGACAAAGGTCGATATCCTACTAACTTGTGCCCTGGTTACATGTGCAGAATGGCTCCCACCGCACAGAAGGAGGATAGGAAGCGCAAGGCAAAAGAAGCCAGGAGGACAATGGAGCAATACCAGAAGGAGCTGGCGGCGACGTCCCTCACCGGGAGAGAACAAGAAAGGGTCCGCAAACAACAAGAGGCGGCAGAAGAAGCACAGAGGAAGAAGGATGAGGAAGCGGAAAACCTCAGGAAAGCTGAGGAGGAGAGACAGAAGAAACAACAAGAAGAAGTTGCAGCGGCAGAGGAGGAGAGAAGGAAAAAGGCTTAAGCGGACAGGCAGAAGAGCTTGGCCATTTACAGGTATACTGTGGTGGGTGGCCAAAACTTTGATAACCTGAAGGAAGCATTGCTGGCAGCCCAGGAGATCAACAAGCTGGAACAGACAACACTGCTACAGAGGGAAGGAACTGCAGCACTGGATAGGTACATTGAGACACACACTGGTGTGGTCCTCTACGAGGATTATGCGAAGATGGTGGGCTATACAGCAGAGCAGGCCCGGTACCTTGCCGATGATTCAGAGAACAAGCCAGTCCCAATATCGGGAATAGTGGGAGATCAGAGACTCATCAGGATGGTGAGCATGCGGCCCAATAGCTTTAAGGATACGGTATTCTACCTCACACTATTGCCAGCTTACAATGAAGTTGAGAGAAGGAGCTGGGAGTACTTGACCAAGGAAGCAGGACAGCAGATATTCTCTCCCCACTGGTTCCCATGTAAACTGAGAAAAGCTGAGCAAACAGGGTTCTTTAGAAGGCCAGCTGACAGACCTAGAGGGCTGTCCAGATCCAGGTCCAGATCTTCGTCTCCTGATCCTGAAGCCCCAGGAACAACCCCTTAAGGTGACAGGCTGAAAAGGCAGTCAGTTTGGGAGGCTGGTCAGGTTCAGTTCCTTTATTTAAGGCTTTGCAGTTTAATGTTGTCGAGGCGACAACAAGTTAAGTTGGAGGGATTGTAATGAACCAGTATATTAGTAGATATAATATTCATTTAAATATAATAGGTAATTTAGTTCAGCCTGCTGAACATTAGTTATTAATCAGTCTGCTAGACTTAATATTTAATACCAGGTTAATGACTCAGTCGGAAGCAGCAGGCTGAAGTCCATTTAAGTCAGCTTGCTGACACATTCTTTACCAGCCAGCTGACTTCCGTACTCGGTAGCAGCGAACTGCCTCGATATGCATCTAAGTACGATATGCTAGATGAATGGCCAGATGACATCCCTATGATCGATGGCTATTCGGGATGATGGGAGATGGCGGTGGATTTGGTTAACCGAGGTCCTACCAACGTGGTTAACTCCCGGGTAGGCGGTGCCATTGCACTGGCCGTTGAACAGTAAACTCATTCCATGTACATCTGCTAGGCATTGCTCTCGAGTTCGGCATTTGAAAACGAGGCCAACTCTCTTGTACAGCTTATTGAGAGAGATCTGAATCCAAGGCGAGAAGCCATTGATACGCACTGTCTTCTAACCTTGCTTATGTATGAGTTTAGTGATTGCATTATTGATGCTAGTTTACTCGCATTTGACTTACGAGTGTTGTTTACTGCTAGTGTGTTGTCCTTTTGCCGTTTAACTAGTTAACGGAAAATCCATAAAGATTATTTGCTGATATAAAGATCTTTATTAATTGTTAATCGCCTATTTGGTAAGTTGATTCATTTCAATGCGGGTGAGGGCGACTGGGAGGCCGTGCGGTACTGGATGGCGACCCCCACAGGCTCGTCATGCCGTACGCGGACGTGTGATCTCGAGGAGGGTCCACTCGTCGCAGGAGGCTGTGGCCGAGGTATGGCTGCTGCGGCTGTGGCTGCGTCATGAGCGTGAGCTGCAGCAGTAAGGGCGGCCGTGACAACAGCGTGTGCCTCTACGGCGTCTGCCGCCATCTGACGCATCATGGCGTTATGCGCGGCGTAGATCCGCACTGGCTCCCTGGCTTGTGCGGCCGGAGCGTCAGCCTGCTCCTGGGGCGTGAGGTGGAGCTTGGCACCAGACAGCTCGAGATCCTCCTCCTGCGTCTCCAGTAAGTCAGCGCCGACGGAGACCTTGTCATCCTTGGCCCCCCCCTTATCGGTCTGAACCACGAACCGACCGTCGTCCAGCGCCATGAAGCCGTAGAGGGCGGACTCAGCTGAGCGACGATCCAAGATGTCAAGTGGCACAGATGCAGTGCGGGTCCCCCCTGTCTGCCAGTCGGGTCGATAAAAGACCCGCTCCACCCAATTATCCACGGCGGCGCCGATAGGAAAGAGCACGTCCTGTCCAAGGAGCACGTCCAAGGTCTCGGAGCGAGTGACCAACGCATGCCGGTGGATGGTCGTCTCATCCGGAGTGCCGGGCCAAAAGGTGAAGCGGAGGGCCAGCCGCGTGCGCCCGCTGACGGTCTCGGACGTGCCGGCAGCGGTGTTGATCCGCGTAGGCAAATCCTCTAGGTCGGCTGACAAGAGGCCCAGCTGGCGAAAGTAGCGCAGGCTGATGAGGACTGGCTGGGCGCCTGTGTCAAACATGATGCGCTGCGGGGCCTGCGTGTTGACCAGCACGATGCCCTGCGAATTATCCAAAAACGCAGCGTTAGGCGTGCTGATCACCTTGCGCTCATGCGCAGGTCGCGCGGGTGCAGAGAGCACCGCGGCTGCCGCGTCTGACGTTGGCCTGCTGTCAGAGGCGCGCTGGCTGGCCCTGCGTGACTAAAGCAATAGCTGGGTTGCATGCCGTGTGGCTTCCATCGACACGCCAAGCTCCGCGAAGGAGACTGCGGGCATGCGGTGAAGCGCCAGCGAGATGACCTCGGCGCTGACCTGCACCGTGGTCATCGGCGAGGCCATCGCGTGAGGCGCGAAGGCAGCTGGTGCTGCGGGCGTGTCCAGCACGCGGATTGAGCGGGGCAGACGCGGCGCCTCCTCCGTGCAACGCCCCTGATCCGGCCCGGCGCGCTTCTGTGCCACCGCTGGGCGTCCGGCTGCCACCAAAGCGTGCTTGCGCCGTGCGCTGCCGTCTGCTGTGCGACCTCCAAGTGGCACTGTGCGTGCGCAGCAGACCAAAATGGGGCCGCACGCGGCTGCAACAGCAGGCGCAACCACTCGGACAGCCAGTACACGAGCGACTGGCACACCTGGCGCTGGCGTACCTGGCGCTGGTGCTCCCAGCGCGGATGCACCTGGCGCTAGCGCACCTGGGGCTGGCGTTGTGGGGGTAGCGAGAGCGAGTGCGGCCGCTCCTGAGCATGCCTGCGCAGTCGCCGGCGCAGGTGCCTGGCATGCTCACTCAGCCGTCGCTGCTGGCGCTGCCTCGGCGACCAAAAGGCCGCCAGGTGGCGCTGGCCCACTTGGTACTGGCGCCGTGAGATGCGCTGGCTTGGGTCCCTCTGCAGCTGGCGCCTCGGCAAACGCCGGTGCCTCCGTCGGGGCGGCTGTCCATGCCAGCGCCGCTTCGGCCGCAGGCGCTTCGGCTGCTGGCACGAACGCCGGAGCTGGCGCAGGCTTGGCTGCTGGCAGCCTAACAAGTGGCGCTTTGAGGGCGCCGCTGGGCCTGCCAGGTCGCGTCGCCCGACCGGGGCCGGTGTCGGTATTGGCTGCCCTAGGCAAGGCACGTGGCGCCCTCCAGGTAGCGCGCGCGCTCGCCGGGACCCTTGCCATGCTTATCGCGCAGTCCCAAGGGTTTTGTGCGCAGTCTGGGTTTAAGCCCTGGCTGTGCGTAGCTAGGGTTTAGGCCCTGGCTGTGCGCAGCCGTGTGCGTGCTGTTGCAGCTCCGAACGGAGATGCAACCGCACAGCGCGATCGGAGATGTCGCTCCCTGACTTGGGACGACAGTCGCGGCCGCCAGATCTGCGCTGGCTGGGCCGGACTTTGTGCGCGTGCCAAATGGCGGCACGTGTACGCAGCTGCTGTACGCAACAGCTGACGTGGCTGCCGTGAGGTGGTCACGTGGCTGGCTGCTGAGCGAGCCCTGCAGTGCGGTGCGCGGCGTGTGCGGGCGTGTGCAGACATACGCAGGTGTGCAGCTACCGTCAGGCAAAGTCTCGCCAGCCGCGCACGCGTCAGGTGCGACGGTTGCTGGCGCGGCTGCCAGGATTGGCGCAGGTGTGGTTGCTGGGGGGCTGCCAAGTGGCGCCTCCCAATTGCTCCTGGGGTTGCGAGGGCTGGTGTCCGATCCAACATCTAGGTCGGTGTTGGCTGCCTCGGACGCCGCTCGCGACGCCCTCCCCCCGATGCGTGCGTACGCCGAAGCCCCCGTAGCGCAAATTGCGTCAGCGCGAGGGTTTTGTGCGCAGCCAGAATTTAAGCCCTGACTTTGCGCAGCCGTGAGCGTGCCGTCGGCGCTCCGCACGGCAATCTGGCCGCACAGCGCAATCAGGCATGCCCCCTCCTGACTGGGAATGGCGATCGCGGCCGCCGAATCTGCGCTGGCCGTGGCGGACTGCGTGCGCGCGCCACGTGGAAGGACGTGTGCGCCGCTGGCGTGCGCAACTGTTGCTGTGGCTGCCAAGCTGCGATCTTGTAGCTGGCTGCCTGGCAAGCCTCGCGCCGCCGTGTGAGATGTGAGCAGAGGCGTGACAATTCATTTATTTAATAATACACTTTAATCAACTAGGTGAAGCAAAGCAACCAAACAAAACATGAGCGTGATATATTCACCTACCCAATGCAAGTAAAAATTAATCATAGCAAACTGTCCTGCAAGCCACCATCTGACTTCACCATCAATAATTGAAGACATGCATGGACTTACCCCTACTCACAATAGTCCTTCCAGTTGAAAGACACAATAGAGCACCTCACACCATGCAAACCACACCCAACTCGAACAGCCTCCTTTCGAGGTCAAACAATCAAAGATTGTTATTAAGGCTCAGCCAACAGAACTAAGCCTTTTCTCCTTCTTTTGGTCTTCAACTCCTGCCGTGCTCACACCTTGAAAGCTCCTCACAAGCAAATTCTTGTGACTTAGGTACGTGCTCAAAATTCAGCGCACTGAAGGAAAAGGGAGACCAACTGATTTGATGGCATTGAATGCCCTTGCAAGATGAGTAGCATCAGGTTAATGAGCCCAAGAAAAGTTTAAATTTAAACCACATTTTCAAAACACACTAAGTTCAAAGGAACATATGATTTTGAGCAATATGCTGGTCACCTCAAGCAGGTCCTTGATGTGCCATGCATCATTGCTACCCAATCCCAACTTATGGCAATGTACTTACTCAAGTAGTACGTACACTTGCTCCAACAGTGTACTGCAACTCACAGTTTACACCAGTCAGTCATCGATGCTCCTGCTATTAATGCAGTACACACATAGGAAGTGGCAGTGTATGACCCAGTTAGTACATACACTTGCTGCTGAGTATGCAGGTAAGCACAGCTTACTGAATACTCCTAATACACATCCCATCTCCCTCTTCCCAACTTAAATAGCTATCGACCCGACAGCTCCAACCACATAAGCACACCGTGAAGTACCTACAACTCTGCATCATAAGAACCACACAGAGTGACAGTCACAGAGGAGTACGGCGGTACGAGTGGATGGAGAAGAAGCAACAAAGGAAAACCGAGAGAGGACACAAAGTGCAAACACCCAAGTAAGCAAGAAAGAAAGTCCCCCCCCCAAAAAAAATAGTCCATTTTTCAGGATTAGAGCAACTCCCAGAGTGGCATGGGGAAGAGTGTACTGTCATTCAGACCCTCTCACCATAAAGCTCTATCCATGAATAACCCAATCTCAAGCCAGCGTATTACACCCCTCCATTTAAAAGTGTAGATAGCTTGCTACGAGATAAAGACAACTGGCCCCATTAGCAAGTTTCTCCAATACCAAAGAGTAGCTCAGTTAGCTGACTCTACCAACGCATGCATACAATGACTCATACCAGTCATTCCTAGCAAGACATACGCCAAAATGACAACCACCAAATAGTGAGAGTCAACAATCCAAGCGAAAAGGGAACAGAAGCAACCAACTATATCATAATTTTGATGTTTCAGGATACTCCTTCATTCAGGCCTTACTGTCTGAAGTTGCCCAGAGGACAGGTGGGGAAGCGTCACGTGGCAGCGTCCAGCATGCCAACTCCTCGGCCTCTCTCGACCTGTATGTCACCAATGCTTCACACTCTGCTTGCTGGTCTCAATCTGTCAAACAGACGACAAGTCAGTGTGTAAGTTGCCTTCCATGAGCTTAGCTACGCGTGGTAAACACCACACCCTAGCTGCATCAGTCTACTCAAGATCTGATGACTCCATCTTACATAGTTCCCGGGAGGGCGAGGCAAACATTGGGATCACATAGACTCAACCAATGACAATGGGCACTCATATAGCTCAAAACTAAGTTCCTCTCTGGAGGCACATACATGGCACCTATTGCAATTGCAGCAAGCACTTAGCAAGCCAATAAAAACAGCGTGCATAAATCATTGGTAAGACTTTCGCACTGTAACCCCAAGCTAGCAAGAAGAATGTTTGTGCATCAGACTGAACAAGATCATTCAAGCCATACATTGCGAGAATGTCTATAATGTCAATGGTCTCTTCTGTCTTTACTTAGGTGTGCACAGTGAATCTATTACAGAAGGGCCCATTTTACACCTGCTCTACGGTATGCTAACGGCGATCCACTACCTCTAGCACCCGGGATCCAAATTCCATGCACCTGACGCATATACAAATGCATCTTGCATGCTACCTAGCATGCGCCTCTAGCGAGCTCAGTTAGCTGCGAGGCCGGCAGAGACTTAGCACACTGCTAATATGCCCAGTTCGTCCCTATGACAAAGACACAATCCTCCTTACACTTGACCAAGTGTACAGGTGGCATTCAAAAACAAAAAGCCAACTGGACCTAAGGCAAGTAATCAAACCCCCTCTAGTATCCACGTTGACTTTCCATACGTCAGTCAACACACGGTACAACCTAAGTCCCAATATGCTGATCTATAGCCTGGCAACACCCAGAGCTCATTAAAATCAAGCACTCAAAGTACTCATTGTCTGCGGCTGCTCTCGGACCCTTAATAAATCATGCAAAGTAAAAGCGAGTCAAAGAAAAGCCATTGCGTCCATAAACCCAATCCTTCATTCCTTTAACCACATTAGGTCAAATAAACCAGCAGGGTGACTTAACCTAAGTCAGCAATCACATAAGACCCGCATCCATAAACCTCAGCCCACTGACTAAACCCGTCTTAAGCTTAAACCCAAGCTCCTACGATCCCATCAAGTACCACAAAGCACCGTCTAATACATAGCATTCAAGCACAAGGCACATACCCTAAACCCTCCGAGCACAAATCAATGTGACAAACGAGAGAAGCACACAATGTCACAGCCACGGTTGGGAGTAGGGGGTATCTGTAGGATGCCATTGTTGCTGCCGAAGCCTCTTCACATAGAAGTTGCAGCTAACTGAAGCTTGTGGACGACGTAGTGCACTTGGACCGTGGCGAGGATAACCTGTTGTTAATCCATACTTGGAAACTTAAGTTAAATCATGTGTGCACGTACTGTCTCAATGTTTCAACACATGCAGCCATACTCAAGCTCCCTCAACCGAACTGCCACACAAATAACGAGAGAGGTACGTCTCTTGCAAAGCTTAAACCCGAAGGGATAGCACAACAGACCAACAAGTCCTCTAGCACCGCCGGAGTGCACACCTTTCTCTATACTAGCCGTGGATTGTATATAACAACACACAACGACTATGATCAAGTGAGGTAAATGAGTCATAT
The DNA here is from genome assembly GCA_009602735.1 of Mesotaenium endlicherianum. Lineage (NCBI taxonomy): Eukaryota > Viridiplantae > Streptophyta > Zygnematophyceae > Zygnematales > Mesotaeniaceae > Mesotaenium > Mesotaenium endlicherianum. The sequence continues at coordinate 173,402 of WELA01003305.1, forward strand.
CCAGCTTGCTATGATGCAACTCCCTTGAGGCAGCCCTTGATGCTTACAGACACCTCTTCCATCAAGTCTCCACTTTAGGCTTCTCGTTGCGTGTAACTGTACACAAGAGGCTAGGAAAGTCAAGTTAGTATGCCGCATAGTACACTGAGCCAAGAGACACACTAGGTGAGGAAGTGGAAGGATCCTGGACAAGACGTGCAATGCTCTACATTCATACACTTCCCAAGCTCCACCTAGACTCATCATACCACACACGTAAGCCTCACACACTTACCTCATGAGACAAAGAAGACAAGCACGGACTTTTAAGAAAGGACTTAGCTCCGATACCACTGAATCTTGCTTATTCAAGATTGATATATTTCATTTAAATATATAAGATCAGAGATGGGTGGAAGCGTGTGAAACCAGGGAGAGATCTTCGCCCTTATAATGAATTCCATTTACTCATGTACACCCCTTGACTCACTTACCGTAGTGTGCCAAAGTTGCACACTAACACGAGGCACAAGTAAGAGGCGAGCTTGAGGACTTGAGCTTCTCCTTCAAAAATTCATGGCCTCTTGCCTACAAGGCATGCAAGCATGTATAGCACAACATCAGGGGACTGAATAGCAAAGGCGCTATCCTTCAGGTGACCATAATGTAGCTAAAACACATCCCACTGACTTTGGTGCAAAACCATGGAATCTGTCCGCTGTGTGACCCAAAAATGTCAGAGGGCATAATTCTTCCAATACTACTCCAAATTGAGCAAACTTAACGACAACGGATGCATCTTGACGGGACCTTTCCGAAAGCTCCATTTGGAGCGCAGACGAAGCAGCCATGTCAATTTCCGTGAAGGCTGGTCATTACAACAAACCCAAAAAGCGCACACATGACTTGCAAGTAGAAATCCGACTGTAAAGCCTACTGTCCAGAATGAGGGACCACGAGATCCCAGCCTGCTATGTACCTAGTGGCCACCTGGTTGACCACGGCGCAAGGTGCGCCGTTTCGTGGGAAACCCGTTAAGTTGGGACCCACGGATCTAGGTATAACGACCATATTAATTGGTCGGTTGACTGAAGTCCTAATTGTTTAGTTGACTGACGACGGCTCCGCCTACCCAAGAGTTAACCACACTGGTAGGACATCGGTTTACCAAATCTCAGTTGACCTTCCCACTTTCAGTATACTACGGTCACATGTGCCAATCTACAAATAATCATCTAAATGAATGTATCTATCCTCAGCGTACTGAAGCTAAGTATACAGACTAACATGAAGAGAGCTTACTATATGTCAACCTACTGATACTACATCCTATATATAACTGATATACAAATCTCAGCAAACTATACTATGATACAAAAGTCATTCTGCTGACCTTCTCAACAAAGTCAGCAAACTACACTGTGATACAAAAGTCATCCTGCTGACCTTTTTGACAAAGTAAGTAAACTCGCATTATATCGACATACATTCATTTAGATGAACTCGCGCATGTGAGTATATTGACATAATACTTATTTAGGGTTGTATTTATACATGCAATTAATTAAATAAATAATGAATTGATTCATTACGCGTCAGGTAGCACTCCAGATAGAATGCATAGAGTCCGGCTTAGACAGATCCATTATCAGCCACTCTCAAGCCTTAGAAATTGATGATTTCACTCTAGGCATAGCATCTTTCTCCACCCTGCAAACTAGGTGGGGTCCACACACTATAGACAAGTTTGCATCCCCACACAACAACAAGGTCAGTAGGTACAATGCCAGGTGGCTCTATCCATCAGCAGAAGCTTTGAATGCTTTCACTGAAAACTGAATTGGAGAGATAAACTATTGCTTTTCCCTACCCCAGCTTACCTATGATGTGATACAGCATACACTGAGGTGTGAGGCATCCTGCACACAAATCATCCCTCTATGGAAGTCAGCTAGTTGGTGGGCCAGATTGTTGAGCAGCCCTAACCACTGGGCCCCCTTTGTTACTGATTTTCATATTTTTAGGCTACAGTTTGGATGTCTGGATGTCCTCAGACCAGGCTATAATAAGAAAGCATTTGGAGGGAAGGGTATTCCCTCGTGTTCCATCATTGCCCTGAGGATCAGTAGCATGGTGACTGAGCAGAGGCCTGGATTGCTTGTCACCCTGCCTTGAGGGAGCTGGAGGAAGGTAGCGTAGAGATGGCTTTCCAGATGATGGTCCCATCCATCCTCAAGACATACAATACATATTGGAAGCGCTTCCAAGAGTGGTGTGACCTGATGAAGGTATCAAATCTTCCTGCTTCTGTACTTACAGTGAGATTATACTTATTACACCTCCTCCAGGAAGGAGTTAGTATAGCTATCTTCAGTCTATCCACAGCTGCCATCTTTTGCATGCATAACCTGCTCAATCTCCGAAGCCCTACTGAATCTACAGCAGTCAAGAACCTTAGAAAAACAGCTGAGAAGATTCTTCCCAGACCCCAGCAGACTAAGGCCCTTTTAGCAGCCTGTGAAACTTACTGAAATTCTACAGATATATGCACAGCCAGGAGCACCAATAGCTAGTCTGATGAAAGCAGCCTGCCTGCTGTTCATGTACAGTGCTGCTCTAAGATACTCTGACTTGAAAGTTATTTCCACAGCTCAGGTACCGATGATAGGACAAAAGGAGATAGAGTCTGTCTAGCTGCTCATTCCCAAGGCTAAGAATGACCAGCTAGCAGAAGGCACGTGGGCCACATTGCATGCTACACACAAGTTGTGGTGTCCGGTCAGTACATTTTGCAGGCTACTAGCAGAGTGCCCAGAGTATGACACCCCACGTCCCTTGATTCAAGAGATCAATGCAGCAGGCAGGCCATCTGGGAGGGCAGTTTCTTATGTGACAGAGTGAAATGAATCTTGCTTATTCAAAATTGATATATTTCATTCAAATATATAAGATTACAGATATGTGGAAGCGTGTGAAATCAGGGAGCCATCTTCGCCCTTATAATGAATTCCATTTACTCATCTACACCCCTTGACTCACTTACCGTAGTGTGCCATAGTTGCACACTAACACGAGGCACAAGTACGAGGCGAGCTTGAGGACTTGAGCTTCTCCTTTAAAACTTCATGGCCTCTTGCCTACCAGGCATGCAAGCATATAAAGCACATGCACAACATCAGGGGACTGAATAGCAAAGGCGCTATCCTTCAGGTGACCATAATGTAGCTAAAACACATCCCACTGACTTCGGTGCAAAACCATGGAATCTGTCCGATGTGTGACCCCAAAATGCCAGAGGGCATAACTCTGCCAATACTACTCCAAATTGAGCAAACTCAACGGCAACGGATGCATCTTGACAAGACCTTTCCGAAACGTTCTACTTCGCTCCATTTAGAGCGCAGACAAAGCATCCATGTCAATTTCCATGAAGGCTGGTCATTAGAACGAACCCAAAAGTGCACCCATGACTTGCAAGTAGAAATCCGACTGTAAAGCCTACTGTCCAGAATGAGGGACCACGAGATCCCAGCCTGCTATGTACCTAGTGGCCACCTGGTTGACCACGGCGCAAGGTGCGCCGTTTCGTGGGAAACCCGTTAAGTTGGGACCCATGGATCTAGGCATAACGACCATATTAATTGGTCGGTTGACTGAAGTCCTAATTGTTTAGTTGGCTGATGACGGCTCCTACCCAAGAGTTAACCACACTGGTAGGACATCGGTTTACCGAATCTCAGTTGACCTTTTGACTTTCAGTATACCACGGTCATATGTGCCAATCTACAAATAATAATCTAAATGAATGTATCTATCCTCAGCGTACTGAAGCTAAGTATACTGACTAACATGAAGAGAGCTTACTATATGTCAATCTACTGATACTACATCCTATATATAACTGATATACAAATCTCAGCAAACTATACTATGATACAAATGTCATTCTGCTGACCTTCTCAACAAAGTCAGCAAACTACACTGAGGTACAAAAGTCATCCTGCTGACCTTTTTGACAAAGTAAGTAAACTCGCATTATATCGACATACATTCATTTAGATGAACTCGCGCATGTGAGTATATTGACATAATACTTATTTAGGGTTGTATTTATACATGCAATTTATTAAATAAATAATGAACTGATTCATTACACAGTGTGTCAGTGGTGCAAGGAGTGCTTTGAGAGTGTAGGACTAGACACTAAACTGTTTGACACTCATTCTCTAAGAAAAGGAGCAGCGTCGGCAGCTGCCAATATGGAAGTACCTGAGAAGATTACTTAGGCCTTAGGAAGGTGGAAGTCCCAAAAGGGCAAGGAGCCCTACATGGTAAACATAGAAAATCAGGAAGCCAAAGCAGCCATTATGATAGCCTCCCAAACAAGATAGAAGAAGCTCAATATTCCCTGGAGCAGCTGTTGTTAGCTTTCCTCAAAAAGAGCCGTAGGAGGTAGATTTGAGTCCCTATATTTACCTGCCTGTTGCTCTTGCTAATCTTGCATACTTGCTTGCAATGCTACTCTGTGAACCTAGCTGTCTAAATGTGTGCTATCTTTGCATCTGTATCTACTGCCTATTGTGACTAAATGTGCCCTATTCTATACCCTAGTATATATTGTAATGAATCAGTATATTGGTCGATATAATATTCATTAAAATAATATAGTCAAATAAGTTCAGCCTGCTGAACTCTAGTTAACAATCAGTCTGCTGGACTTTATACTTAATATCAGTTTAATGACTTGGCCGGAAGTAGCAGGCTGAGGTCACCTTAAGTCAGCTTGCTGACACATTCTTTGACAGCCAGCTGACTTCCGTACTCGGTAGCAGCGAACTGCCTCGATATGCATCTAAGTGTGGTATGCTAGATGAATGGCCAGATGACATCCCTATGATGGATGGCGATTCGGGATGATGGGAGATGGCGGTGGATTTGGTTAACCGAGGTCCTACCAACGTGGTTAACTCCCGGGTAGGCGGTGCCATCGCACTGACCGTTGAACAGTAAACTCATTCCATGTACATATGCTAGGCATTGCTCTCGAGTTCGGCATTCGGAAACGAGGCCAACTCTCTTGTACAGCTTACTGAGAGAGATCTGAATCCAAGGCGAGAAGCCATTGATACGCACTGTCTTCTAACCTTGCTTATGTATGAGTTTACTGATTTGCATCATTGATGCTAGTTTACTCGCATTTGACTTACGAGTATTATTCCCTGCTAGTGTATTGTCCTTTGCCGTTAAACCAGTTAACGGAAATACCATAAAGATTACTTGCTGATATAAAGATCTTTATTAATTGTTAATCGCCTATTTGGTAAGTCGATTCATTTCAGTGGTATCAAAGCTGTTATCACGGTCTTCTTTGTATGGTAAGGACAAGGCCTCAAACTAGCAATTCCCGAGACATGGAGAACCAGGAGAACGAGAATGTCGAAACCAGGCAGAAAGCCATGTAGCGGGAAACCGTACCTATTCGGAAGCAGTAGCAGATACTGCAGCTAGGGAGGCTGCAGAGGAGGCAGCTGCTATTGCCTCAGTCGCAGCTCAGCAAGCTGAGGAGGAGAGAGCCAGGCTAGAAGTTGAACAAGTAGCAAAGGCCGCTGAAGATATACAAAGGAGGGAAGGACAGCCAGCTGACGAGCGCACTGTTGAAGAACTTATGGCATCAAGGGCCAATGTTCTGAACCCACCTCCTGCTGTACAACTCAATGTACCCCTAGGTCAAATACGTGACCGGCTGAATGCGGCAGGAATTGCTGCTGCAGGAGCAAGAGGGATTGTTGAGGACACTACTCAGCGAGTAGATGCCAATGCTGCTGCTGCATTTGCTAATCTACCACCCCAGAGTGTAGACTTGGGAGCATTGTTCGTTCAGATGCAGTCGCAAATGGCGACCATGTATCAGTCCCAGCAGGAGGACAAAATAATCATAATGTCCCTACTGCGGGACAGAGACCAACTGGGGTCTCACACCACTAGTGGTGGTGGCCGAGGGCGTTGTAAGCCCAAGCCGAAACCTCCCCAGAAATATGATCCTGAGGGGAACAGAAAATACTACCTGATCAAGTTTCTCGCGGATGTTGAGCAGTGGCTGGAGAATTACCCAGAACTGCAAGATTACGAGAAGGTCAGGCACACCGGTGCGCTACTGAAAGGCAGTGCCGCAGACTGGTGGCTTTACTGGAAGGGAGAGCGTAAGGCTCGGCAACTCGGTGACCCTACGTGGGTAGAGTTTGTCGAGAAGTTGCATGAGAATTTTGACGTCATCAACCAGCAGGAGAAAGCTATCTATGCGATGATCTCTCTGACACTGAAGCAAACCACTTCAGTTGCTGAGTTTGCTCAAACGTTCCAAGAGAACATGATGAAGCAGCCTGATTTGCCAGAACGGTATAGGATAGCATACTTCAGGTATGGCTTGAAATCCAAGGTCTCTGGTCATTTTGCTGAGAAAAAGTATGAGAAACTAACTGACTTGATCCAGGATGCTGACGCCTGGGATCAGCAGCAGTTCAATCACAAGCGCCAGAGTAACGCTTTGGTGTCTAAGATTGTCAAAAAGCCCCACGGTTCCTACAATGCAGTTGAAGGAGACCAGGCTGAGGATAATCAGGGTGATGAATATGAGTATGAGTACAATGCTATTCAGTCTAGAGGTAGAGGTGGTCCCTCTCGAGGTGGCTATGGAAGGGGTGGTGGTAGGACTAAGCCGAGACCAGCCTCAGCAAAATCTACTTGCTACCATTGTCAGCAGAAAGGCCACTACAGAGAACAGTGTCCGGTCAAGCACCTGCCTAAGGTCGAGAGAAAAGACCAGCCTTTAAAAGACAGCAACAGTCAGTAATCCAGTCTACTGACTGTGAGGATGCTAGAGATAGTGAGTCGTCACTAGCTGCCCTCGTAGCAGGTATTATGGGTCCTGCTGAACTGGATTCACTATGCATGCCTGACAAACAGATAAAGGAGACCATCAGTAATATAGACGTCCAGAGAGTGCACACTCTGGATGCTCTTGTTCCACCTGATGTCCAACATTTCTTTGCTACGTCAGGAGAACAATGCGAAAGTCAGGAAAAGACAGTCCCCCCTATCCTACTGCATTGCATGATTGCAGGTAGGAAGGTGAGGGCATTTGTTGACGGAGGGGCGTCACATACTTTTATCCACAAGGACTTAGTTAAGCGGCTGAGGCTGCCTACTGTCACCCAAGGGAATAGGAAAATATTCCTTGGAGATGCCTCAAGTATCCCGGGAGGAGTTATAACCAAGCCTATTGAGGTCCAGTTAGGTTCTGGCATTGCAGTTCTAACTGAAACGCTTACATTTGAGGTACTCAACACTGGCTTTTATGATCTCGTGCTAGGCAGGTCCTGGCTTAATAGACATCAAGCTGAAGTGTGTTGGAGCAGAGGTACAGTTAAAGTGAGAGGAGCCAGTGATGGGCAGACTGACTTGGCACCCACCAGTGCTCTTCCTCTTGTCCTGTGTGGATGGCAAATGAAGGAAAAGAAGAGGCTTCCAGAAGGATGCAAGTTGCTGAATGCAATGGAGTTCGTCAAAAGCTGGAACCAGAAGGAGGACAGAATGTTCTGTCTGCTGCTAAGAGAGGTACCTCCTCAACCTGAAGAAGTGGTTGAGAAAAAGGTAAGCCCTCCGAAGCACCCTACTGCTGCAAAAATTGTTGCTCAGTACACTGATGTATTTAATATGCCTCCAGGACTACCCCCTAAAAGGGAAGTAGATCATAGGATTGCTCTATTACCTGGGAGTCAGCCACCTTGGCAACGCACTTATGGCTTGTCTTATGTGGAGAGCGAGGAGTTGAGAACACAGATTGCAGAGCT
>WELA01003305.1:181350-221114 GCA_009602735.1 Mesotaenium endlicherianum
TGTGTGGATTGCAGAGCCCTGAACAGAATTACAGTAAAGAACAAGTATGCTTTACCCGGGATCGAGGACTTGCTTGATACCCTGTCTGGTGCTAAGGTGTTCAGTAAGATAGATCTCAAGAGTGGTTATCATCAAATNGGATTTCCAGGAGTATAAGTACCAGAGATGTCCCTAGAGAGACATCTTTTTAGAAGTCCATTATGCCAGATGTAAGTAACAGAGATTATCAGTAAAGCTTACACCTTTATCTCTTGTGTGTTTTCAGGACCACATAGTTACTCTCTTGTGAAGAGCAAGCCCTCCTGGCTTCTAGTCACTTGAAGAACTTCACAAGTGGTGAGCAAATCGACCCCGTGCGCACATCTGCGCACACGCCGGTCCGGCTGCCCCCTGCAGACCGTGTCACGCCGCAGGTGTCAGCAGGAGCCGCCACCTGTCACGCTTACGGCAGGCGAGGCAGCTCTCGCCAGCTGCCGCACGCTCGCGTCCGCACGCACGTCTCGTCACCCGCTGCGGTCCACGCTACGCAGCCGGCAATATGACAACGGCCTCGCAATCGCAGCAGCGCTCGCGCTCGGCAGCCGCTCACACGCGTCGCCACTTGGCACGCGCACACGGCCCCGTACGGACCGCACAGATCAGGCCTGCGCAACCGCCACCCTCAGTCAGGGGGGGGCATTCCTGACTGCGTTGTGCGTCCGAATTCCTAGACGGGGCAAAGCCGGCACACGCACAGCCGCACACAGCCAAAGCCTAAACTCTGGTCGCACGCAAAACCCCAGCTGCAGCGCGCATCTCGCTGCCGGGGTCCCGCCGAACGCACGCGCCGAAGGGGGCGCGCCACGTACTTCATGCCAGGTAGGCAAGTCCGACGCCGGCACTCGCCAGACAAGACGCGCCAGAGCTGCCAGGAGTCCCCAAGGGGCGCCACCTGGCGGCCCCCTGACAGCGGCTGCAGCAGCGCACGTCTGCTGCGCGCACGTGCCGCCACTTGGCACGCACGCGCAGCCCGTTCCAGCCAGCACGCATCTGGCGCAGACGGCCGGCACTACCAGCCAGGGACGGGCATCTTTGACTGCGCTGCACGGCCGGATTTCCGGTCTAAGCGCCGACGGAGCCCGCCAGACACCAGGCAGCCGGGGCCTAAACCTTGTCCGCACACAAAACCCCAGCGCCAGCGCTATCTGTGCTACCGGGGTTCTTGCGTGCGCGCGTATCAGGACAGTCGCACCGCGAGCGTCGCACGCAACAGCCGGGGAGGACGCTGCCACCGCATTAGCGACGCGGCGACGTCCCATCAGGAGCGTCTAGGGGGTGCCACTTGGCAGCCCCCTGGCAACCGCGCCAGCCACAACTGTGCCAGCAGCAGTTGTGCCAGCTGCAGCCGCACTGTCCGCAGCAGCAGCTGGGCCAGCAACGCCCGCGTCACCTGCGCCAGCAGCAGGTGCGCTTGCAGCGTGTGTGTCAGTTGCGACGGCAGCAGCCGCGCCAGCAGCAGCTACGCCTGATGCAGGCGCGACGGCAGCAACCGTGCCAGCAACAGTTGCGCCAGCAGCAGCTGTGCCTGTTGCAGACGCACCGGCAGCAGTCGCACCAGTCGGAGCCACGTCAGCGGTGCCAGCAGCATCCACAGCAGCCCCTGATTTGGCTGCGCCAGCAGCGTCTGCTTCAGCTGCTCCAGCAGGGTCTGCAACAGCTCTAGCACCAGCGGCGCCAGCAGCCGCTGTGTCAGCTGCGGCCACTTCAGCCGCGACGGCAGCAGTCGCGCCAGCGCGAGCTGCGCCTGTTGCAGTCGTGCCGGCAGCAGTCACGTCAGCCGCAGCCACTTTCATCGTGCCCGCAGCAGCCACTCCAGCTGCCCCAGCGGCGTCAGCAGCTGTGCCAGCAGCGCCCGCGTCAGCTGCGCCAGCAGCAGTTGCGCGAGCAGCGTCGGTGACAGCTGCATTGGCAGCAGCTGCGCCAGCCTTGTCGTCAGCTCTCGCGGCGCTTGCGTTCGCAGCTGCGCTCGCCTCCGCCGCATCCGCACCAGGGCCNAGACACCCTGTCGTAAGTCCAACGAAACTTGCACAAGGCCCAAGAAAACCAACAAAAATACGCTAATCAACACCGTCGGGAACTGACATTTTCCAAGGAGGATTTAGTCAAACTGCATTCTCAGCACCTGTACCTCCCTGGTGTGGTCAAGAAAAAGCTTGGCCCTGTCTGGGTCGGTCCATATTCGGTGGTCCGTCGTGTCGGTCAGAATGCTTACAAACTGAACATGTCAGCTGAATACAAGGGGCACCCGGTCTTTAATGTCTCCTTCCTGGAACCGTACATCAAAGGTGATACACTGTTCACAGGTCGGTTCCCTGTCCAACCGGGACCGGTCCCCGCTGTCCGGGACGGCGACCCTGAGGAATATGAGGTCGATGAGATTTTAGACGCTCGCTCGGTCCGTCGATCGTCTAAATATGTCATGAAATACCTCATTCGATGGAAGGGTTACGATGCCTCTGGGGACACTTGGGAGTTTAAGGACCACTTGACCAATGCCAAAGGGGCGTTGACACGGTTCCACCTTCGGGCCGCTGGAGTCCCTCCATAACTGTCATTTCAGTTGACACGGGAAGGTGACAGGCGGTCCTGTCTCCATTTAAGTTGGAGGGGAAAATATATGACAGTTAGTGAGCGAGAGCGATAAAAACACACTCATACGTTTATGTGTAGCGCATCGCAACTACGTCAACTTTTAGCAATCATCCTGTAAGGTAAACAGCAGCGAAGCCACTATACTAAATACTAACATACTTCCTGCAATCCCTATGACAAAGGTCCATATCCTACTAACTTGTGCCCTGGTTACATGTGCAGGATGGCGCCCACCACACAAAAGGAGGACAGAAAGCGCAAGGCAGAAGAAGCCAGGAGGACAATGGAGCAATACCAGAAGGAGCTGGCGGCGACGTCCCTCACCAGGAGAGAACAAGAAAGGGTCCGCAAACAACAAGAGGCGGCAGAAGAGGCACAGAGGAAGAAGGATCAGGAAGCGGAAAACCTCAGGAAGGCTGAGGAGGAGAGACAGAAGAAACAGCAAGAAGAAGCGGCAGCGGCAGAAGAGGAGAAAAGAAAAAAGATTGAAGCGGACAGACAGAAGAGCTTGGCCACTTACAGGTATACTGTGGTGGGTGGCCAAAACTTCGATAACCTGAAGGAAGCATTGCTGGCAGCCCAGGAGATCAACAGGCTGGAACAGACAACACTGCTACAGAAGGAAGGAGCTACAGCACTGGACAGGTACATCGAGACACACACCGGCGTGGTCCTTTACGAAGATTATGCTAAGATGGTGGGCTATACAGCAGAGCAGGCCCGGTATCTCGCAGATGATTCAGAGGACAAGCCGGTCCCCATACCGGGAATAGTGGGAGATCAGAGACTCATCCGGATGGTGAGCATGCGGCCCGATAGCTTTAAGGATACGGTATTCTACCTCACACTCCTGCCAGCTTACAATGAAGTTGAGAGAAGGAGCTGGGAGTACTTGGCCAGGGAAGCAGGACAGCAGATGTTCTCTCCCCACTGGTTCCCGTGTAAACTGAGGAAGGCTGAGCACGGACCCCAGTACTACCAGCAGCCAACAGACTGGAGGTGGATGACCGTCACAAATAAGAAGCAGGAGTGTGACCGAGCCCAACCGGATGACTTCCACTATGGCCTAGACGGCTATCTCATCCTACCACCTCACATTGCCCCTTGGGACCCCAGGCTGAATGGATGCCTGAGCAATATGAATGCAGAGACCAAGGAACATAGGAGGAGGGGAAGAGACTACTTCTCTAAGGGAAAGCATGCCTTTGTCAAATGGGCAAAGAATGCAGGCCGGATAGATATCAGTAGGCTGAAGGCCAAGCAACCTCCAGCGCGCCCTAAGAAAGGGAGGTCGGTAGACTACTCCATGTCTACTAGGGAGCAGGACGACTTAGTGGACGAGACCCCTACTCTCTCCGAGGAGGAGGATGAGGAGGATGAGGAAGAAGAACAAGGCAGAGGAGAAGCATCAGCAGCAGGTACTCAGGATACCCAGGGACAGGCAGTGGCACTTCCTAAAGAACCACGATCAGGTGTGTGGAATGTGATCCCCGTTATGGCGACAACTGGACCCCGCGCTCGCTCCCCCAGCCCACCTGCCCAAGCAGGGGAAGAAGCTGATCTGACTGTACTGGGCAGCAGACACAGACAGAAATCCCCAGAGGACAGGGGTGCCAGAAGAGGGACACGCGGGTGGGCCAGAGGTATGCCAGCCTCCCCCTCCGCTCAGGGGCATGTACCTCTAGCCAATGTATTTCAGCATCCTACTGGAATGCCTGTCTATGTGGGAATCAACACCCAAATAGTTGAAGAGCAGGCCACCATCCTCCGTTCTCCTCGAGGGCCAACTTTAGAGCAAACAGGGTTCTTTAGAAGGCCAGCTGACAGACCTAGAGGGCTGTCCAGATCTAGGTCCAGATCTCCGTCCCCTGATCCTGAAGCCCCAGGAACCACCCCTTAAGGTGACAGGCTGAAAAGATAGTCAGTAAGGGAGGCTGGTCAGGGTCAGTTTCTTTATTTAAAGCTTTTGCAGTTTAATGTTGTCGAGGCGACAACAAGTTAAGTTGGAGGGATTGTAATGAATCAGTATATTAGTGGATATAATATTCATTTAAATATAATAGTTAATTAAGTTCAGCCTGCTGAACTTTAGTTAATAATCAGTCTGCTGGACTTTACATAATTATCAGTTTAATGACTCGGCCGAAAGCAGCAGGCTGAAGTCAACTTAAGTCAGCTTGCTGACACATTCTTTGACAGCCAGCTGACTTCCGTACTCGGTAGCAGCGAACTGCCTTGATATGCATCTAAGTGCGATATGCTAGATGAATGGCCAGATGACATCCCTATGATGGATGGCTATTCGGGATGATGGGAGATGGCGGTGGATTTGGTTAACCGAGGTCCTACCAACGTGGTTAACTCCCGGGTAGGCGGTGCCATCGCACTGACCGTTGAACAGTAAACTCATTCCATGTACATATGCTAGGCATTGCTCTCGAGTTCGGCATTCGGAAACGAGGCCAACTCTCTTGTACAGCTTACTGAGAGAGATCTGAATCCAAGGCGAGAAGCCATTGATACGCATTGTCTTCTAACCTTGCTTATGTATGAGTTTACTGATTTGCATCATTGATGCTAGTTTACTCGCATTTGACTTACGAGTATTATTCCCTGCTAGTGTATTGTCCTTTGCCGTTAAACCAGTTAACGGAGATACCATAAAGATTACTTGCTGATATGAAGATCTTTATTAATTGTTAATCGCCTATTTGGTAAGTCGATTCATTTCATATACCTACCTCTATTATATTCTACCACATTAATGAATATACCTCACCAACACTCTAAGCAGCTTGACATACAACGTCAGATTCAGAGAAAATCGCCCTTCAGGCTTTCGCTTAACTTTCACAAAGTCACAGCTTACAAAACTCTGAAACTACACCTCTATGCTGGCCTGGGTCAAGCTCTTCACTTAACACCGCGCCTTAACAGCTCTTCACTGCCAGGCTAAGCTCATTCAGTTCTTCACTGAGAGCTTTATCTGCCAATACTACTCTCTCTCTTCGAGATGCGAATGCGACTTCTGAGAACTTGGAAACTAACACACAACTCACCATTTTAAGGCTGCTTCACCCACACTTGTGGCGTTCGGCCGAATCTGTGCTAATCTCCTAGCAGATTCTATTCTGCAGTTCTCCTACTTTCAACAGTGAGATTCCCTCTTGGGAACTCTTACAATCCTAACTTATCTCTGATACACTGAGAAGAATCTTCAGCGTCGGCAGAAGCGTGGGGCCTCGGCTCTCCAATGACCTTGGGAACTCCTTCTTCNGACGGCCGGCACTACCAGCCAGGGACGGGCATCTTTGACTGCGCTGCACGGCCGGATTTCCGGTCTAAGCGCCGACGGAGCCCGCCAGACACCAGGCAGCCGGGGCCTAAACCTTGTCCGCACACAAAACCCCAGCGCCAGCGCTATCTGTGCTACCGGGGTTCTTGCGTGCGCGCGTATCAGGACAGTCGCACCGCGAGCGTCGCACGCAACAGCCGGGGAGGACGCTGCCACCGCATTAGCGACGCGGCGACGTCCCATCAGGAGCGTCTAGGGGGTGCCACTTGGCAGCCCCCTGGCAACCGCGCCAGCCACAACTGTGCCAGCAGCAGTTGTGCCAGCTGCAGCCGCACTGTCCGCAGCAGCAGCTGGGCCAGCAACGCCCGCGTCACCTGCGCCAGCAGCAGGTGCGCTTGCAGCGTGTGTGTCAGTTGCGACGGCAGCAGCCGCGCCAGCAGCAGCTACGCCTGATGCAGGCGCGACGGCAGCAACCGTGCCAGCAACAGTTGCGCCAGCAGCAGCTGTGCCTGTTGCAGACGCACCGGCAGCAGTCGCACCAGTCGGAGCCACGTCAGCGGTGCCAGCAGCATCCACAGCAGCCCCTGATTTGGCTGCGCCAGCAGCGTCTGCTTCAGCTGCTCCAGCAGGGTCTGCAACAGCTCTAGCACCAGCGGCGCCAGCAGCCGCTGTGTCAGCTGCGGCCACTTCAGCCGCGACGGNTCGTACCTAGGTGGCCGTAGCTTGCGCTGCGTGTGCGGCACCGTCAAACGGATAGTAGTCGCAACAGCTGTTGTACCTAACAGTGTCGGTCCTTGGGCACGTGCGTAGCCTTCCAGCACGTGTGCCTTTGACCTGGTCGATGTGTCGGTGGCCTTCCTCACGTGTGGGCAAACATGGTCGATCAACCTTCGCATGTGTGTCGGTGACAAGCCTTACCAAGGTTGACCCATCCCTGGGCTCCTGAACTTGCACCATGCAACCATGACCAACACTCAGAGCAATGTTCTCCTTCACCCATCTCTCACCATCTGCTTATCCTAAGACTTAGCAGAAAATTTTAAAAATGCTTGCCTTGCCTTAATTCCTTTTACACCCCTCCCTTTCAGCTGAGGCGTCCTTGCCTTTTCTGCTGAAAGCTATTGTTTTCCAGTCCTGCGGCTAGGGGGTTTAGGAAGGCAGTCAGGACATTCCCATCGTCCTGCCATAATCTCTTTCTCGCCAATGCAGAAAGTGTGCCAACGGGTACCACACTTATCGCAAGTTACCATTGCTTCCTAATCATCCAGCACTTTGCAGCTGGCATAAGGCGTGGCTGGCACCAATTCCTCGGGCACAACCCTAATCGTAGGATCAATATTCGGCAAATGGCATAGCGAGCAATTCTGACGTGGTCTTTCATGGTTTTACCATCAGAACCTTCCAGTTCTAACACACCATTGTGAAACGCATGTTTCACAAGTAAGATCACTGCACCCGAATTGGTGTCGATGGTGGTCTTGGTTTGGCGCTTGCGGTAGACGAAGTCTTCTTATTGAATCTGCGTCATCTGCAGGCGGTAGCTCCCGTCTCGCGTCCTGGCGTAACGCTGCGTATCTCTTTTCTGCGAGATCGCAGCTCCAGCGGTAGCCTAGGCCCATGATTGGCAAAGGTTGCAAGTGTGGATGTTGCTATGTAAAACCAGCCTTGACGCGATCACAGCTTTGACAGGCCTTGATCACATCTTCACACTGCTGCTTCCTGCCCCTCCACCAGTAAAACAACTCCAAAAGACTATACGTCTTCTTGACACCATAGTGTCCAGTGTTCTCGTGCATTTCTTGCACAAGAGCTCTTCTTCCGATGGGTTCTGGCACTAACTTCTCCGGACCAGTTTCTTCAATTTTGAAGAGGTTGTTGCATTTCCAGCAAAACCTTTTAGCTCGATGGCTTACCTGGTCCTTCTCCTTCACTGATAGCCCTTCCAAGTGAGTTCCCGTCTTAAGCCAGTGCATAGTAGCTTGATCTTTCCAGATCTCTGGACTGAACAGGGGTAGAGGCTCAGCTTCACCTGATGCTACCATTCCAGCCATTTCGGCTAGGCAGGCCACCAACTCTGCTGGGCTGCTCGGGTCTTCGTCCTCTCGAGCTCCTGTTCTGTCGTCTGAAGATGGGTCTGGGTTCCTGCTGAGTCCATCGGCGTCGTTGTTGAGCACTCCTGCTCTGTGCACTACCGTCATTTGGTACTCTTGCAGCTTAAAAGCCCAGCGAGCCAACTTACCATTGAGGTCTCCATTCTTCATCAGCCATAGTAACGGTGAGTGATCCGTGATCAGCGTGAAGGGTCTTCCCCACAGATTCTCTCTGAAGTGTGTGACAACCCAAACCACTGCCAGCAGCTCTCCTTTGTAGGACGAGTAGTTGCTCTCCGCTCGATTGTCAAAGCGTGAGGCATAGGCAATGACATACTCCTCTCTAGGGCTTGCGGCCTGAGTGAGTACTGCGCCAATTTCCACACGACTCCAGTTAGTGTGCAGATTGAACGGCTTGGAGTAGTCAGGCATTTGCAAGACTGGGGCTGTTACCAGCTGCTCCTTAAGCTCGTTCATGGCTTTCTCCTGAGCTTCTGTCCACACTAAAGGCACATCCTTTTTCAGGAGTTCCGTCAGAGGTTTAGCAATTCTGCTACAATCCTTCACAAACTTACAATAGTATCTGCTTAGCCCTAACAGAGCTTTCAGCTTAGACACATTCGCCGGTGCAGGTATCTTGTAATGAGCCTCAGTCTTCACAGCCTGAGGGGACATAGCATTGTTCCCAATCTCATGTCCTAGGTAAGGCACGTGTGCCTCAAAGAATCTGCACTTTCCAGGATGCAGCTTCATCTGGAATTTCTCCAGGCGCTGGAACACTTGTTCCAAGTGCTCGAGGTGCTCCTCTATGGACTTGCTGAATACTACCACATCGTCAATGTAAGGCTTAGCAAAATCCAGCCCCTCCAGCACTTTATCCATAGTCCTCTGAAATATGGCTTGGGCATTTTTCAGCCCAAATGGCATTACTGTCCATTGCCAAAGTTCCCTTCGAGCCCAGAAGGCGGTCTTACCTCGATCTTCTGTTTTCACAAGGATTTGGTTGAAGCCTTGGTGCAGATCGATGATGCTAAACACCTTCCCGGTGGTGACATTCGCAAAGATCCGCTCCGGCGTAGGCATCACATAGCTGTCTGGCTCCGTGTAGAGATTCAGTCGCCTGTAATCTCCACACATACGAGTGGCAATATAATTGCCGACCTCGTCTTTTTTAGCGACTACTACTGCGGAAGCCCCATGCAGTGAGGTTGATTTTCAATCATGCGGAGCTTATGCAGCTCTTTGCAAGTTTTCTCCACACAGTCCCACTCTGTCTGACTGAGCTTATGCGGCCCAATTCTGACTGGGTTATCAGTAGTGAGTGTGATCTCACACACACTGGCAGTAGTGTCATGATTTATTGAGTCGAGGTTGTCGCACAAAACCGAGCTCCACACGTGTGAACCATCAATCTAGGAAGGCCGACTTTGCATAGACTTTACGCATCTATATGTTGACCTTTTCTCAATTTCCAAGTCACCAAAGTGTAGCGCGTCGAGTCACCTTCCGAATGGCACCGGGTTCGCGTCATTTGGTCAAGTATCGAGCGAGATATGAGCGATCTAGTCCGCGTCACCTACAGGCCCCTAGCGGATCCTCACCAATTTGTGTTTCAATGTGCCCAAGGGACACATTCTTGCCTATTCGTGACCCCTAAAACCCCCAGCTTGTGCGCACAAATCCGCGAGCTCCTAGAGCACACATACCTTGCATTTCCATACTATAAGTGCATCATTGAGGCTATAACTAGGTGACTGCATCAACTACGCCTAGAGGAAGCTTCCTCAAGTTTCAGATCTTCGTTTGAGGTGCTATCTAGGTAGAATCACCCAAGGTAAGCTCCACCAATGAGAGACACATAGCATATTCTACATGCCTTGCTTTGATTGGATTGAGTTATGCTTAGCCTATAGGAGTGCTAGTACATGCCTTGTACACATTAGTGGACATAGGAGAGCCTCCTAGAGGGACTAGATGCATTGGACTCGCCGCAGACCCCGGCGGATTTCCAGGAGTATAAGTACCAGAGATGTCCCTAGAGAGACATCTTTTTAGAAGTCCATTATGCCAGATGTAAGTAACAGAGATTATCAGTAAAGCTTACACCTTTATCTCTTGTGTGTTTTCAGGACCACATAGTTACTCTCTTGTGAAGAGCAAGCCCTCCTGGCTTCTAGTCACTTGAAGAACTTCACAAGTGGTGAGCAAATCGACCCCGTGCGCACATCTGCGCACACGCCGGTCCGGCTGCCCCCTGCAGACCGTGTCACGCCGCAGGTGTCAGCAGGAGCCGCCACCTGTCACGCTTACGGCAGGCGAGGCAGCTCTCGCCAGCTGCCGCACGCTCGCGTCCGCACGCACGTCTCGTCACCCGCTGCGGTCCACGCTACGCAGCCGGCAATATGACAACGGCCTCGCAATCGCAGCAGCGCTCGCGCTCGGCAGCCGCTCACACGCGTCGCCACTTGGCACGCGCACACGGCCCCGTACGGACCGCACAGATCAGGCCTGCGCAACCGCCACCCTCAGTCAGGGGGGGGCATTCCTGACTGCGTTGTGCGTCCGAATTCCTAGACGGGGCAAAGCCGGCACACGCACAGCCGCACACAGCCAAAGCCTAAACTCTGGTCGCACGCAAAACCCCAGCTGCAGCGCGCATCTCGCTGCCGGGGTCCCGCCGAACGCACGCGCCGAAGGGGGCGCGCCACGTACTTCATGCCAGGTAGGCAAGTCCGACGCCGGCACTCGCCAGACAAGACGCGCCAGAGCTGCCAGGAGTCCCCAAGGGGCGCCACCTGGCGGCCCCCTGACAGCGGCTGCAGCAGCGCACGTCTGCTGCGCGCACGTGCCGCCACTTGGCACGCACGCGCAGCCCGTTCCAGCCAGCACGCATCTGGCGCAGACGGCCGGCACTACCAGCCAGGGACGGGCATCTTTGACTGCGCTGCACGGCCGGATTTCCGGTCTAAGCGCCGACGGAGCCCGCCAGACACCAGGCAGCCGGGGCCTAAACCTTGTCCGCACACAAAACCCCAGCGCCAGCGCTATCTGTGCTACCGGGGTTCTTGCGTGCGCGCGTATCAGGACAGTCGCACCGCGAGCGTCGCACGCAACAGCCGGGGAGGACGCTGCCACCGCATTAGCGACGCGGCGACGTCCCATCAGGAGCGTCTAGGGGGTGCCACTTGGCAGCCCCCTGGCAACCGCGCCAGCCACAACTGTGCCAGCAGCAGTTGTGCCAGCTGCAGCCGCACTGTCCGCAGCAGCAGCTGGGCCAGCAACGCCCGCGTCACCTGCGCCAGCAGCAGGTGCGCTTGCAGCGTGTGTGTCAGTTGCGACGGCAGCAGCCGCGCCAGCAGCAGCTACGCCTGATGCAGGCGCGACGGCAGCAACCGTGCCAGCAACAGTTGCGCCAGCAGCAGCTGTGCCTGTTGCAGACGCACCGGCAGCAGTCGCACCAGTCGGAGCCACGTCAGCGGTGCCAGCAGCATCCACAGCAGCCCCTGATTTGGCTGCGCCAGCAGCGTCTGCTTCAGCTGCTCCAGCAGGGTCTGCAACAGCTCTAGCACCAGCGGCGCCAGCAGCCGCTGTGTCAGCTGCGGCCACTTCAGCCGCGACGGCAGCAGTCGCGCCAGCGCGAGCTGCGCCTGTTGCAGTCGTGCCGGCAGCAGTCACGTCAGCCGCAGCCACTTTCATCGTGCCCGCAGCAGCCACTCCAGCTGCCCCAGCGGCGTCAGCAGCTGTGCCAGCAGCGCCCGCGTCAGCTGCGCCAGCAGCAGTTGCGCGAGCAGCGTCGGTGACAGCTGCATTGGCAGCAGCTGCGCCAGCCTTGTCGTCAGCTCTCGCGGCGCTTGCGTTCGCAGCTGCGCTCGCCTCCGCCGCATCCGCACCAGGGCCAGCAGCAGCGCCCGCATGGTCAGCGGCAGCGGCTGCGTCGGTCCCTGCGGTCATGAAGACGGCCATGCTGGCCTACTGTGCCCGCACGCTGCCCCTTGGCAGCCGCACAACCATCAGCAGCGCAGGCCGCGAGCACACGCTCGTGGCAGCCGCGGGGCGAACCACGGTGGCACAGAAACGCGCCGGATCGGATCAGGGTCGCCGCACGGAGGAGGCGCCGCGCGTGCCCCAATCTTTTTGCGTGCTGGAGACGCCTACAGCGCCAGTGGCGACCGCGCCGCACGCGCTTGCATCACCAATGGTCACGGTGCAGCTCAGCGCCGAGGTCATCTCGTTGGCATACATCGCATGCCGGCGGTGTCCTTCGCCGAGCTTGGCGTGTCCATGGAGGCTACGCGGCAGGCAGCCCAGCTGCTGCTCTAGTCTCGCAGTGCCGCTTCCCGCGCCTCCAACGGCAGGCCGTCTTCCGACGCCTTAGTCGCAATGCGAGCCGCACCTGCGCAACCTGCGCATGAGCGCAGGATGATCAGCACCCCTAACGTCGCGTTTTTGGATAATTTGCAGGGGATCGTGCTGGTCAACACTCAGGCCCCGCAGCGCATCATGTTCGACACTGGAGCGCAGCCGGTCCTCATCAGCCTCCGCTACTTCCGCCAGCTGGGGCTATCTTCAGCCAACTTGGAAGACTCGCCCACGCGCATCAACATCGCGGCCGGCACTTCCAAGTCCGTCACCGGGCCCACGCGACTGGCACTGCTCTTCACGCTTCGCCCAGGCACGCCGGATGAGACAACCATCCACCGGCATGCGTTGGTCACCCCATCGAAGACCTTCGACGTTCTTTTGGGACAGGACGTTCTCTTTCCCATCGGTGCCGCAGTCGACAACTGGGCAGAGCGAGTCTTCTATCGGCCCGACTAGCGATCAGGAGGGACCCGCACGGCGTTCCTGCCACTCGACATTGTCGACCGGCGCCCCGCAGTGACCGCCCTCTATGGCTTCATGGCCCTTGACGACGACCGGCCAGTGGTTCAAACCGATAAGGGAGAACCCGAAGAGGATGATGTTTCCGTGGGCGTCGATCTGCTTGAGCCACAAGACGAGGAGCCCAACCTACCCATGGCAAAGCTGCACCCTACGCCCCACGAGCAGGCCGCGTATTTGACCGCTCAGGCCAAGGAGCAGGTGCGCATCGCCGCGGCACATACAGCCATGGTGAGGCAGATGGCCGCCGATGCCGCTCAAGCCCACACACTTGCAGCTGCCGCTGTCAGTATGGCCGCACGCGCCCACGAAGCAGCCTCGGCCGCCGCAGCCGTATATCGACCTCAGCAGGCTGCCTCTAGCGGTCCCTCAGCCCGTTTCGACATCCGGGTGCGCCACGACGTGCCTGTGGGTGTCCGCTTGGAGTACCGCATGGCCTCTTGGTCTCCGTCCCCTGCACCATCACACCGCACAGGCGACTCTTGGCCTCGCACTACAGCATCAAAAGAGGAGGCCATGCGACAAGCCGCTTACCCTGGCAGGTCCGACGATGAGTCCTTGGAGAGCATCGAGGAGGACGAGGAAGACCTCTGGGAGGAGCTGCCTCCAGAGTTTTCCAAGGAGCCCACGCCGCCGCCTTCAGGGGAGCCCCCACCTCCTACTCCAACAGCTCGCGCGCGGCGCAAGCCTACGGGCCCGCCAGGCTTCAGCGATCTTTCACATGAGGCCGCAGCAGAGTCTGGCAAGACTCCCCGAGGCGCAGCCGGTCCTAGCCGACCGCAGCAGCACGACTGCTCCACTGGCAACAAGTGCCGCACCACGCACTTGTTTGCCTCCGCTAGAGCTGCCCGCGCTGCCTCCAGCTCCGCAAAGACGCACCCCTCAGCGTTCGCGTCTCCGCACGCAGCTCCGCTACGGCCCACACCCCTACGCAGCAGCATCCTCGGGCCCCCGCGGACAGGCCCGTCCCCTTACGCAGGTCCGCCGCTACGGCACGCCCACCGCACGTGGCCTACCAACACGCACGCCCAGGGTACCTCTCCGCGCAGGCAGCCCAGGGGCTCCTGCAAGATAACACCGCTTCAGGAGGCGCGGCATACCCAAAAGCTCACTCCGCTGCGCACCGCGCGGGAGATCACTCCCCTCCGCGAGACGAGGGCTCGCTCCGTAACCCCGCCATACGACGCGACTCGTAAGCGCGGCACCACGCCGCCCTACCGCGCGCAACTCGACGACGGCGACACGCATTCTTCCTTAATGCACACCCATGGCGCGTTGTACCAGGTCCCTCTTGCCCGCCGCACTTCGGTCCCGCGCAGTCACATCGCAGGAGATGGACCGAGCGGTCTGCCTTCGCAGAAGGCACCTGGCATCGGCAGCCAATCCTCCGACCGTCACGCGTCTACGACAGCCGCTCGCAAAGAGCTCATGCGCCGACAGCAGCTCGGCCGCATCTACCTCGCCCCTTGCGCACGGCCTGCAACACATGTCCAGCTGGCACCACGGCAGCCAGTGCGCGCACGGCAGGTGGCAGACAGCCCCGAACACTCGGCCTGCACTATTCCTATGCAGTCAGTATTGCGCGAGCGCCAGCGCGAGTACTTCGACCCGCACCTGTTCATGCCGCCGCAGCGCATCGTCATGGACCAGCTAGCCCATGCTGCCTCGCACCGCGACAGCCAGCACGAGCGAGACCGATGGCAGCTGCTGTGCGTCCGTGCTGTACAGGCTCAGGTCCTGCCTGTTCCTTGCGAGGCCCTGCAGGACGCACGAGCCCGCTGGCGTACCTATCAGGCGCACGCTCGCAACGGGAGTCCGCAGCCCCTCGCAGACCGCATTCCCGGGCTCACCCTTGACTATGCCAGGCAGGCCGTGGCCTTGCTCCGCATGGCGCCGCATTAGCACAGCCCACAGCGTACCTATCCGCCACCAGCCGAGCCCGGGGACGCCGCCATGGGCTGCAGCATGCTGCCCACGCCGATCTTCACCAATCAGCTCGACAAGAAGCCTGGTGGTATCGTCTTAGTGGAGCTCTTTGCTGGCATCGCGACAGGCCTGCTGGCCACCTTGCAGGCCGGCATTGCCGTGCGCCGCTACGTCTATGTGGATCCCAACGCAGAGGCCCAGTAGGTGGCTCGGCGCCAGATGGCCCTGTGTCACGAGCGCTTCCCTGACCTCTTCCCTGCGCACGCTTTCCGCCGTGCACAAACGGACTGGCCCATGGACATCCGCGACATCACTACAGAGCACGTCACGCGTCTAGGGCCCATCGACCTGGTCATCGCAGGCTGGGAGTGTCAGGGTTTCTCCAGGGCAGGGACCGGTGGCGCCCTTGCGGACCCCCGCACTGCGCTCTTTTGGCACCTGCTCCGCGTCCTCAACATGATTGAGGATCGCCAGCCTCCCCACACTCTCGCATGGGTGTTGGAGAACGTGGCCGCGCGCTTCAATCGACGCGCGCACGTCCGTGTCGACTTTGCCCTCTGCAGCAGCTACGTCGGTCGCGAGGCCGTCATCGACGCTGCCCAGATCAGCTCCTTCGCGCACCGCGTCCGCGCATACTTCACCAACCTGGCCATGCCAGGCACACTCGAGGCTCTAGCTGCAGCCCACCCACGCCACACGCGCAACGTGGACTCTATTTTGGACGGCCCTGGCCTCGCACAGCGCGTGACGACTATGCCTCACCCCTCCATGGCGCAGTGTGAGGTACTCCATAACGTCACGAGGGCTCTCCCCACCTTCGTCAGCCGCTTCGACAGCGACGCCTACGTGGGGGCCGCGCGCGGCATGGTCATTGACCTCGAGACAGGCATGTTTGACCGCCCTCGCCCTACGGAGATGGAGCGTGCCATGGGCTTCCCGCCGCATTTGACCCAGGTGGATGGCATCACCAAAGTCAACCGCATTCGTCTCCTCGGCCAGGCCATTGATGCCAACGTCCTCACATGGATCCTGCTACAGACGCAGGCCTTGACGCCCCTCTATGCCGAGGCACAACACCCCGAGATGGAGCAGTCTTACACCCAGATGGATCGAGACTCTGACACGGACGACGGTCGCCCACCTCTCGGCACGGCCAGGCATTCTCAGCGCGAAGGTCCTGGGCCCCCGGCGCCCTTCCGTCCTCGCTCGCCGCCCGCACATGTTTCAGACGCCAATTTTTGGTTCGCTGGGGGGGGGCAGGAGGCGAGAAGAGTGCTCACAGCAACCCAGGGAGTTCCGGTCGCCATTTCTTTTTCCTCGCTTACGTTCTCAAGCAGGTGTGCCAGGGCAGCTTGCGGCAGCTGCCAAGGAGGCAGCACCTACGACAAGACGCGCGCAGACAGCTGCAGGGCAGGTGACGCCGGCAGCACCACAGTTCACGCCAGCAGCAGGGCAGGAGGCGCAAACTGCGAGGCAGGAGTCTCCACCAGCTGCCCCTACATGGAAGCTGCGGGGGACTCTCACCGAGGCCCAGGCCGCACAACTGACGGCACTGCTAGATGAGAGACGCAGTGTCAGCTTTGCCAGCAGCATGCACGACCTTGGACGCTACAAGGGGGACCCCATGCGGATTCCTCTCACGGCACAGGAGCCTATCTTTCTCAAGCGTTATCGCTACAGTCACTTTGAGGATGGCCTGATTGGCACGCAGACGGGCAAGTTGGAGGACAGCAAGCTCATCAGGGAGTTGTCCTTGGGCTACGCTGTGCCCACAGTGATGCCAGCCAAGAAGGACGCCTCGGGTAACTGGTCCAAAAAGAGGATGTGCGGTGACTATCGTCGGCTGAACGAGGTCATCGAGCAGGACAGATATCCCATGCCAACACCCAATGAGATCTTCGATGACATTGGCACCTGCACTTGGTTCTCAGTGTTGGACCTGCGCCAGGGTTTCAACCAGATTCCCATCGTCAAGGAGGATCAGCATAAGACGGCGTTCTGGGGAGCACAGCGTCTCTACGAGTGGGTAGTGATGCCCTTTGGGTTGAAGAACGCGCCTGCCACCTTTCAGAGGGTCATGGACAAGGAGCTGGCCGGTTTGCCCTTTGCACGGTGTTACATCGATGACGTGCTCGTCTACGGTGAGACGTTTGAGGAGCACGTGGCTCACGTCACTGCTGTGTTGGAGCGCTTGGAGAACGCAGGGCTCAAGTGCCATCCTGGCAAGTGTACCTTTGGGACCCGAGAGGTGGAGTACCTCGGACACGTGCTCTCTTTGAGTGGCTTGGCTCTCCAGCTAGCCAAGATCACGGGCATTCCGCCACCCATTGATCTCTCACAGCTGCGCGCCTTCCTTGGCATTGCCAACTACTACCGGCGCTTCGTGCCCGGCTTCAGCAAGTTGGCCAAGCCGCTCAACGACTTGCTGAGGAAGGGCGTCGCCTACGTGTGGGGGCCTGAGCAGCAAGCGGCGTTTGACAAGCTCAAGGAGCTCTTGGTGAGCGCTCCTGTGCTGCGATGGCCTGACTATGGGAAGCCCTTCATCCTGCACACCAACTGGTCGCAGGCAGGCCTTGGGGCAGTGTTGGTACAGGAGCACAACGGCTTTGAGCATGTGGTGGCCTACGCCAGCCGCAGCAACAACCGCGCGGAGGGCAACTACGACTCCTATGAGGGGGAGTGCTTGGCGGCAGTCTGGGCCATCGTCCACGTCAGGCACTACCTTTACGACACCCAATTCCGCTTGGTCACTGACCATCAGCCGCTCAAGTGGCTCATGACGTCGGAGCGCTTGACCGGCAAGTACGCGCGGTGGGCCCTCATCCTGCAAGAGTACACTTTTGACGTGCACCATCGCCCGGGTTCGACCAACATGGACTCCGACGGCCTCAGCCGCAACCCCCTGCCCTCCTCGAGGGACCTCTTAGTGGCTCAACATGACGAGGATGAGCCAGTGGCCTGGCACGCGGCGGCGTACCTCGCCTTCACCGTCGACGGCTACGTGCGGCCCGCGGGGCTCACTAACCTCGACATGGTGACGGTTACCACTCGGCGACTCGCTCTGACTGCAGCAGAGGAGCAGGATACCTCGCAGCGCGGGCCCAAGGATGTGTGGGACAACGCCCCCGTCCTTCATTACGTCACCACCAAGGAGGTGGCACTTGGTGTCACCTCAAGGGAGCGCGACCGCATCCTCAAGCGCAGCCGCGACTTCGTCTTCATAGACGGGCGCATGCGACGAGTGATGGCTGACGGCTCCGTCCTTGTGGTGCCTGAGCCAGCCATACGCAGCCAGCTGGTGCGCCGTGTGCACGAGGCATTGGGGCACTTTGGTGTCAGGCGCACCCTCAGCCTTCTTCAGGCTGAGTACTGGTGGCACGCCATGACTAAGGTCGTGGCCGATGCCGTCAGCAGCTGCTCGCTCTGCGACCGCGTGCGCTCGAGCTTCACCGCTCGCACAGTCGCTTTCAGCCCTCTCCCAATTCAGGGGCTGTTCTACAAGTGGTCGCTCAACTTGGCGGGGGAGCTGCCCAAGTCTCGCCGAGGCAACCTCTATGTCTTGGTGATGATTGAGCACATGTCCAAGTGGATCGAGCTTGTGCCTTTGCCCAGCAAGGCCAGTGAGGGGATCGCTCAGGCCTTCCTTGATCAGGTCCTTAGCCGCTTCGGTGGCTGCGCAGAAGTGCTGACCGACCAGGGCAAGGAGTTCCAGGGCTGCTTCCAGACGCTACTGGAGCGCTCTATGATCGACCACCGCACCACCTCCCGCGATCACCCACAGGCTGACGGCCTTGCAGAGCGCATGGTGCAGACCGTCAAGCTTGGGTTGTGGAAGTACTGTCTTGCCCACGACAGCACCCACTGGGACGACGCACTCCCGTGGCTGGCCATGGGGTACAGGTTCAGAGAGCAGGCCTCATTGGCCTCGCATTCTCCCTACTTCCTCCTCTACGGCCGCCAGCCAGTCCTACCCGCAGCAGCCAGGATCGTGGCCAAGAACGTCGTGGACTTGGACAGTCCCGAGACGTGGAGCGCTCTTATCGGGCAGCGTGCTCAGCTCTTTCAGCGCCTGATGCCCATGGCCATGGATAAGCTCGGCATTGCACAGCATCGCAATACGCTAAGGTATGCCATGACTCGTGGAGGAGCCTATCGTCCTCGGGTGTTGCAATTTTCCGCAGGTGACTTTGTGTACCTGCGACGCCAGACGAAGAACACCCTCGACACCAGCAGCTCGCCAGTCGTCCTGCGCGTCAAGCGCGTCTTACCCACAGGTGTGCTGGAGCTGGAAGGCGCAAATGGCCGTCTTCACAAGGACCACACGAAGAACTGTGTGGACCATGCCATCTTCCAAACCTTGACTCGCAGGTCCGTCCCCACAACGCGCGGCCGCCCAAGGACTGGGCGTGCCAGATCTGCCACAGCCCTGGCCAGGAGGCCAATATGCTGCTCTGCGACAGCTGCAACCTCGGCTTCCACATCAGCTGCCTCGACCCTCCGCTGGCCCGCGTGCCCGCAGGAGACTGGTTTTGCTATGGCTGCTCTGAGTTGGCCTTAGGCAGCAATCACAGCTCATCAGCTAGAGGCTGAGAGCTGGGGGGGGAATTAAAACATTTGACGCTTGACTCCCTTTTTGGCCTATAAAGCCATTTGTATTATAGACTTCATTGCAGCAAAGCCTGCTTGTCCATTGTGTGTTGCTTATGTCGACAATGCGCGCCCGATCTCTTAACGCACGACAGCTGTCATGATTTATTGAGTCGAGGTTGTCGCACAAAGCCGAGCTCCACATGTGTGAACCATCAACCTAGGAAGGCCGACTTTGCATAGACTTTACGCATCCATACGTTGACCTTTTCTCAATTTCCAAGTCATTAAAGTGTACGCGTCGAGTCACCTTCCGAATGGCACCGGGTTCGCGTCATTTGGTCAAGTATCGAGCGAGATATGAGCGATCTAGTCCGCGTCACCTATCGGCCCCTAGCGGATCCTCACCAAAGGGCAATTTGTGTTTCAATGTGCCCAAGGGACACATTCTTGCCTATTCGTGACCCCCTAAAACCCCCAGCTTGTGCGCACAAATCCGCGAGCTCCTAGAGCACACATACCTTGCATTTCCATAGTATAAGTGCATCATTGAGGCTATAACTAGGTGACTGCATCAACTACGCCTAGAGGAAGCTTCCTCAAATTTTCGATCTTCGTTTGAGGTGCTATCTAGGTAGAATCACCCAAGGTAAGCTCCACCAATGAGAGACACATAGCATATTCTACATGCCTTGCTTTGATTGGATTGAGTTATGCTTAGCCTATAGGAGTGCTAGTACATGCCTTGTACACATTAGTGGACATAGAGAGCCTCCTAGAGGGACTAGATGCATTGGACTCGCCGCAGACCCCGGCGGATTTCCAGGAGTATAAGTACCAGAGATGTCCCTAGAGAGACATCTTTTTAGAAGTCCATTATGCCAGATGTAAGTAACAGAGATTATCAGTAAAGCTTACACCTTTATCTCTAGTGTGTTTTCAGGACCTCTTAGTTACTCTCTTGTGAAGAGCAAGCCCTCCTGGCTTCCAGTCACTTGAAGAACTTCACAAGTGGTGAGCAAAATCACAGCTTAAATCCTTGCATGGAACCACTTTTGAAGATCATGATGTGCTTCTAGTGATATTTTGGGCCATACTTCATTAGTTGTTTTCTTACCAGTTTTACAATTTTGAGGTGCCCACTCTGGAGAGTACACACTCCTTAATTAAAACATTTGACGCTTGACTCCCTTTTTGGCCTTTAAAGCCATTTGTATTATAGACTTCATTGCAGCAAAGCCTGCTTGTCTATTGTGTGTTGCTTATGCCAACAATGCGCACGTGATCTCTTAACGCACGACAGTGGTTCTACAAATCTCCTCCTTAGTAAAAGCAAACATCTTGCGGTGTTTCTTCAGCAACCTTTCTACTTGTGCTCTCTGCTGGGCTGAGACCATTTTTCCAATGGCAAAAGTCTCAGTTTCAGGTTGCTTCTCCCCAGCAAAGGCATCCAGTAGTTGCTATTCCTTGGGTGCAGGTTGGGGCTTTTTGCCCTCATCCTGGCCCTCAGGCTTTTTTGCCTGATTCTGGCTCTCAGGCTTTTCTGCCTGATTCTTAGGAGGTGGGGTAGCAGGCTTTGCAGCTTGCTCCTCCGTTGCCAAAGGCTTTGCAGCCTGTTTCCTAGGCTTTTTGCCTTTCCTAATGACGCGTCGCCTCTCCTGCGGTGAGGTGTACGTCAGGCGCCTCCGGATGGGTTGCCTCAGGAACATTTCCTCGTCGACTGCAGTCCAACTGGTCCCGGTTCCTCCTTCTTCACGTGGCCGAGGTTGGTTTGCCATTGGCCAACTTGCAAGATCTGTCCTAGGGCTGATTACCCAGCCCCACTCTTGCTCAATATTAGCCATGCGGGCGACGGTCGTGCCATACTCCTCCCTTGCGGGTGGTGTGACCGTCCATGCCTGCGTCAACGTTTGCGGCCTTTGAGGTGCCGCTAGTTGTGCGAGGAAAACATCATCTGCTGCGGTCAAGCGGCTGATGGTGTTCCCCAGATCCATCAGTTCCCATTCTGGGATTGCAGGTGTCATGGGAGCAGGTGCCTCCGACCTCTGCATCCTAAGATTTGATAGTTGCAACAAGGGCGTGTTCATGCCTGGCGGCACACTCATGCCCAGTGCCATTGCCCTGCGGATCAAGCCGTCCTCTCCCTCTCTCTGCAGAATATCCCGCAGAGGTGGAGGAGGTGGGGCTGTGGTTCCTCGCGGAACGCCCTCTCTCTGAGCCTTCCCCTTATGCTTGAAATATCGCTTTAGCATCCTCCTAAAAGATGCGTTACTCTCATGGGCCACCTACCTTGGTTTGCTTGCGCGACCCTCGGGCTTACCTTGCGCTGCCTCCACTTTAGCAGTGCAGGCAGTCACCTCCTGCCGTTGTGGCGATCGTGCGGTTGACTTGGGCTCTGCCACTGGAAGACTGGCAATAGGGGTACTGGATGTTGGTGACCTTAATTCTTCATAAATGTCTGCCGAGCTTGGCCCCATTAGGTGGTCAGCTACCCAGTGGTCTGTCCTCAAAACCTGTAAGTCAAGCAGATTCAACTCTGGCGTGGGAAAACGTGGAATTTCTTCCCTGGCTTCCTCTCCATTGATGAGTGATGGCAACTCAAACTCTGAGAGGCCTTGCATCTCTGCATCCTCTCCCACCTCCGGCTTCTCTGTTCCAGGAGGCGGCGATTCTTCATCCCCTCCTGTGTTGAGCCTCGCCATGTTGATGATGGCTGACTGTAGAGCGCGAGCTAATTTCGCCACTTTCTCTTCCTTGAGTCGAGGGGCGTCTGCTTCCAGCAACTGCTCCATGATTTGCCTGGTGATCGACTCAGCTGTGCTCCCAACTGTGTCTTGTGGTTGCCCTTTGGCCTCTAG
Source organism: Mesotaenium endlicherianum (assembly GCA_009602735.1). Taxonomy (NCBI): domain Eukaryota; kingdom Viridiplantae; phylum Streptophyta; class Zygnematophyceae; order Zygnematales; family Mesotaeniaceae; genus Mesotaenium; species Mesotaenium endlicherianum. Next base: position 203,619 of record WELA01003305.1, read on the forward strand.
CTCTGGGCTCATCAGAACAAGTGTGGCGGGCAATGTCTCGATCGTCTTCTTCCTGCGTTCTTCAAAATCACCTCCGGGCATGGTCTTCCCAGACCCTCCAGAATTTCTTGAATTCTGACTGCATTCTTTGGCCCATTCGCCAATATTGCACTGCCGTTCTTCATATCTTGATGTTACCGCTTCTGGGGATGGGCTCCCAAAGACCTGGTCTGGGGCCATGTTTCGTAACTCAGAACTGGTATAATCTTCCCATTCCGGCATCCTCCCAACTACCTGGCTGGAGCGTTTTGCAGATGCTGGGACCTCCTGTGATTTGCTTGCTGCAGCGCTCGCGAAAGGGTTTGCTTCACCAATTGCCTGGTCTTCCATGGCTACGTCTTCCCGCAGCCTTTGCAACTTTCTTTCCAGAGGGTCGTGTAGAGCCGTCATCCGATTGTCAATTTGTGCCAGTAGGTCTTAACACCTGGTCAGCTCAACCACTCTGGTTTCTCTGAGTGCTTCACCTTGGTCAGCCTCAGCTGCGTCCCTTTCAACACCATATTCTTCTTGTTGCTGATGCGCTTCCTTGATAGCTCTCTGATCAGAGATTGGCACCACATGGACTCCAATCGTTACTGGTCTCGGCCTGGGCATAGGCTTGTCAAAGATTGTCATCTGCTGCCAAGTCATAATCGTCTCCAGCAACCACGTCATGGAGTGATGCCCAATCATATTGCCGAATATCTTCCCAGCGTCGTCCTGTCCCACCATCGCAACGATTTCTTGTGCAATGGAGTTGGGTACCCCCAGGCACCTTCCCTTCCCTTCAGCTGTCGGCTCTCTCCACTGAGCTTCTCTGTCGTGCGCATTCTTCACCATACTTGGTCCTCCATTCACGAATGCGCGTGATCCTGGGTATGCTGTGAAGGTGGGCAGCACCACCTTTGGCAGGCCTGGCTCGTTGACGACGTACTGTGGGTAGGAATCCCTCCTGATCACTGGCTTGGTTTCCACCAACAGTGCTTCTCCCACAGATACTGCCGTTGGTGTGCGCCGCGTAATCTCCTCCATCTCCCTCAGGATTTCAATGGACATGCCGTTGGTCCAGAATAGTCTGGCCTGGTGTGAGAGTCCTCCGTGCCTGGCGTCGTTGATCAATACATGATGACCCAGGGTGGAGTCAAAGACCAGCCATGGATCTCCTTGCTTCATCTGGTTGTAATTCATCCCTGGATGTACATTCTCAATCACAAACACTGGTGGGTAGAGATGCTGGCGTTCCCGCGGCATACCGATGATTTCCACCAACCATCCTCAGTGTTGTGCTCCCCGGGTCATTGAATCCCCTCCTGTTCCCAGTTTGCGAGAAAGGTTGACAAGGAATCCCGCAAAAAATCCAGTCAATCCTATAACCATACAAGTCCTCAGACTTCACATCGAGAATGTTTCCTCCAGCAAGACGCACCAAACTAGTAGGCACCAACGCCTTGAAATGGTACATTTGCCGCATCTGACTCTTGACCTCCTTAAATGCTGAAAGCACTCTCATCATTGTCCACATACAGCACTTTTGGTACCTGGATACCCTGCTGAATCAGTGAGATGGTTCCAGAACCAAGTCCGGCAAACAACTCCAGCACTACTACTCCTCTCCTGCGAAAAGGATCTTCCATCCTCACAATGCCTTGCGGCAGCGGGTCTACTCCATGCATCAAATTGGCAGTAGACTTAACTGCATAAGGAACTTGGCAGCAGCTCTTGCGGGCCACGGTCCCTGTTACTCACAGCCTCTAGTTGCTCCATAATCCAAGGTTGCCAAACCAAGGGAGTCGGCATGTTGATGCTGGTGTAGATCTTCTCTTCGTGTTGCATGATGAGGTCATAATGGTCTGGATACTGGTCATTCACACAGCAGTCTAGCAGTCCGTAGTTTGCTTCTCCTGAGCAAACCATTTTTACAGGAATTTCTCCTGTCGGCTGCCGATCTGTCGACTGGTAAGTCACCCTCTGCTTCCGCAGGTCGATGACCATACCCAGGGGAATCAGGGCTTCTGTCCCCAAGAGAACATCATAGTTCTCTGCCTCTGTCACCGTGCATTTTATGGGCAGTGACGCCTCCTCAGGTTTCCCCAAGTTTATTGTGATTTTCACAGGCTTGCGGGTGATTCCACAAGACTTTAAAATCTGCCCAGATGCAGTCCTCAACTGAAAAGAAATTTCTTTCAGGTCCCTTGCCGTCAATCCCAGAGCTTTCACAGCTCGCTTTCCCAAGATTACTGGCTGTGCGCCATTGTCCAATAGGATATTGGGAGCGGCCCAGTTGTTAAACGTCAAAACTCTATCCTTGTTCTGCACTCTCACAGTGCTGAAATTAGTAGGCAGCGAAGCGCTGTTCGCGCCTTCCTCAGCATGGTCCAGCTGCTGTCCGGCTTCTTCAACCGTGAAAGGATACGTAAGACGCAGATCAACGAGTGAAAGACAAGGAATATGCTGAATCCGGTGTTCCACCAGAGCCTTCAGCTTCTCCAGCGAAAAACTAAATGTCTTGCGTGGCTCAGGCTTGGCTTGTCGTAGCTGCGCAATCTCGTTCTCATCGAGAGTGATCCAAAAGGTCTGAGGAAGCTTCTCAGCATTCCTTGGAACCAGACGGTCATGATCTGCGCGCTCCGCAGCCGTTGCAGCCACGGCCTTCTCAGACGTCAGCTTCTCACCTTTGCAGACGGTCTTTTCGGCCACATCTGCATCATAATAGACATTAGGCACATTTAGTCTTGCAAATTGAGCTTTCAACTCTGCAATCTCTGCACTCATAGCATCATACTTCTGGTTACCCTTTGGGTTACCAAATTTATCTTTTCCTTTTTCTTACCCTTATCTGCCTCTTTCGTGGCAGCATTAGCCCATGGTGGCTTCAGATTTGGGTTCTTGGACCAACACTCATCTTCTGAGTGTCCCTTTTTGCTGCAATGTGCGCATACCTGCGCCTTGCTAGCAGACAATTGCTTAGCATCCGGGTACGGACAATCTCTCTTTTGATGTCCCGATTTCCCGCAATTCCAAGAGCCCTCTTCTGTCTCAGCAGTGTTGGCGTGCTTAGCAAACCTATTGAAAGACCCGCTCTTTTTCTTAAACTGAAAATTAGAGCTATTGGCCTTAGGCTGAAAGGATTCCTCCTTTCTCTCAGGAGCCATAAGCGTCCTGGAAGCCTCCTTGTACCAGACTTTACCTTCCTCGACATTGCGTGCTATTTCAGCAGACTCGTTGATGTTCCAATCGATTCCGCGTTTTGCAGATAGGTGCGGCCTGACCTCCCGATCTGTGTCTTTACCCAAACACAATAAGAATTTGTCAGCCACAATCCTAGGCTCATAGATTCCTGCCTTCTTGGCAAGGTCTACCAATTTGGATTTGACCTCCATCACTGTCTCGTTCTTCTGACGGACAAAATGCACATAGCGGTGCACCTTAAGACTGCGATCCTCTGGGAATTTTGCTTCAAGCAACTTAAAGAAACGACGCAGACAGTGCTCAGAGTCTAACTGGTCATCCCCAGCCTCCATATCCCTACGGCAACTAGCCAATGCTTGCGCATGGCTTGCTTTNCGCATGGCTTGCTTCGTGGTGGCACTATCACCATGCTACCCTGTAAAAGGTGCAGCCCTACGTGTTACTTATTCGTGAGCATTAGCAATCTTTTCAGACAATTCTGCACACACTTTACGCAATTCTGCGACAGACCCAGCATCATCATCTCGAGTAGCCGCTCGCTGCTGACCCTCGGTGAGTTGCTTCATGGCATCTGTTAATTCTTGTGTTAGTGCAGCTAAGTCTATGCTCTCAACAGGTGCAGCAGGTATCGCTCTTCCTGATGACAAAGCGGACAGGCGGGCTTTCGCAGCCTCTTTCTGAATTTTAATATCCCTCGCCTTCTTTTGCTCGTCAAACGCCCATTCCTGGGTAAGGTTCTCATCCTTCTGGAATTGGCCATAAAGCAACAAGGCATCCTTGTCCAAGTACTGAACCAAGCTTATAAAGCGAAAGACTGAGTGTAAGAAGAATCCTTTTGGATTCTCTCAAAGAAGTCAGCCCAATAGATCTCATCAAACTCTTCGAAAGTGAGACTATTTCCACCGGTTCGTCCACTAAAACACTTTGTAGACAGCTTGAACTTAGGATTTTCATCCTTATCATCACCAGTCATTTCGAACGGTGACCAAGACTCACTATCTTTACCCCACACGTCGTGCTCTCTGCCCAAATTGGGTACAAAGGCTTGCGCGTTATACGGATTCTCACCGTTCGTGGCAGTATGGCAAGACTCGTCTCCGGACGGTTGCTCACTCCACAGGTTATCCGTGCGCTCTGATGTCTCACTTCCTCGTGGACTCTGGCTTGAATCAGAACCTTCCGCAGGCTCCACAGGGTAGTAGAGTCTTCCACTCCTCAACCGCATGTACAGTTGAATTTCTCCGGATCCCCTTCCAGGTTGAGCACCGGCAGCCCTCACAGGCCTCAATCCCCAATTTGCTTGGGAATTTCTATTCACCTGAATTACAGAACCGAGGTTCTCAGAAGTAGGATGGAAGTCTCTTACTTCCACATAGGCTTTATGCCTTAAGGTTCTTGGGTTCACAGGCGAGCAAATTGTAGTTTGCAAAACACTCTAAGCAGCTTGACATACAACGTCAGATTCAGAGAAAATCGCCCTTCAGGCTTTCGCTTAACTTTCACAAAGTCACAGCTTACAAAACTCTGAAACTACACGTCTATGCTGGCCTGGGTCAAGCTCTTCACTTAACACCGCGCCTTAACAGTTCTTCACTGCCAGGCTAGGCTCACTCATTTCTTCACTGAGAGCCTTATCTGCCAATACTACCCTCTCTCTTCGAGATGCGAATGCGACTTCTAAGAACCTGGAAACTAACACACAACTCATCATTTTAAGGCTGCTTCACACACACTTGTGGCGTTCGGCCAAATCTGTGCTAATCTCCTAGCAGATTCTATTCTGCAGTTTTCCTACTTTCAACAGTGAGATTCCCTTTTGGGAACTCCTACAATCCTAACTTATCTTCGATACACTAAGAAGAATCTTCAGCGTCGGCAGAAGCGTGGGGCCTCGGCTCTCCAATGGCCTTGGGAACTCCTTCTTCTTCTTCGCGCCCTTCTTCTCCTTCCTTCTGCTCTTTCTGCTCCTTCTGCTTCTTGGCAAAAGTGCGTGAGAGTGAATAACATGTCTCAGGCAAGATTCGTGCCTTCCGCAGGCACCACACAGCGTCATCTTTCGAGAATGGCGTGCTTAGTCACAAAGCTTAGCTTCATGTCGCTTCTTCCTAGCCATGCTCAACTCAAACTCGTAGTCACTCGGCATGCATGCACACCTCGTGACTGTCGCTTCTCAGCTGGCAGTCACGCCTAATTGGCTCGTGGCTAAGAACTCCTGAGCGGCGTGTACAAGCAAATGCCCCTTGCTCAAGATTCCCAACCGGGCGGCCGTAACCTATCTTGGCATTGCGGCCATGACCTGGCTTAATCTGCCAGTCACACAGTATCTGACTTGGTACCTGCTGGGCAACTCATCACTGATCCCCAACTTCTAGCCTCGCGGCTGTCTATGATGTCAAAACCTCCCCCATCCCTGGGTGTGGGGCACATTGACATTGACCCCTTGCCAGTGGTCTTGACGCCGACATAACCACTGACTGCGACGTAATCAGTCAAGTGGTCGGTGAGTCAACGTTGACTTTCCGAACCTGGATGGCCGTAGCTTGCGCTGCGTGTGCGGCACCGTCAAACGGATAGTAGTCGCGACACCAATTCTATACCGTAGTATATACCTACCTCTATTATATTCTACCACATTAATTAATATATCTCATCATGTCGTGCCTAACAGTGTCGGTCCCTCGGCACGTGCGTAGCCTTCCAGCACGTGTGCCTTCGGCCTGGTTGATGTGTCGGTGGCCCTCCTGACGTGTGGCAGACATGGTCGATCGACCTTTGCACGTGTGTTGGTGACAAGCCTTACCAGGGTTAACCCATCCCTGGGTTCCTGAACTTGCACCATGCAGCCTTGACCAACACTCAGGGTGACGTTCTCTGTCACCCGGCTCTCACCATCTGCTTATCCTAAGACTTTAGCAGAAAATTTTAAAAAATACTTGCCTTGCCTTAATTCCTCTTACACCCTTCCCTTTCAGCTGAGGCGTCCCTGCCTTTCCTGCTGAAAGCTATTATTTTCCAGCCCTGCGGCTAGGGGTTTAGGAAGGCAATCAGGACATTCCCATCGTCCTGCCATAATTTCTTCCTCGCCAATGCAGAAAGTGTGCCAACGGGCACCACACTCGTCGCAAGTTACCATTGCTTCCTGATCGTCCAGCACTTTGCACCTGGCACAAGGCGTGGCCGGCACCAATTCCTCGGGCACCACCCTAACTGTGGGATCAATATTCGGCAAATGGCATAGCGAGCAATTCTGCACGTGGTCTCTCATGGTTTTACCATCAAAACCTTCCAGTTCTAACACACCATTGTCAAACGCATGTTTCACGCGCAAGATCACTGCACCTGAACTGGTGTCGATGGTGGTCTTGGTCTGGCGCTTGCGGTAGACAAAGTCTCCTTCTTGTATCCGCGTCATCTGCAGGCGGTAGCTCCCGTCTCGCGTCCTAGCGTAACGTTGCGTATCTCTTTTCTGTGCAATTTTCAGATTGACTAGTGCAGCCGGTATCATGCGTTCAAATAACGCCTTACGGCGCACCATCACTTTTAACAGTTCATCAGGGCTGTCCAGGTCTTTCACCTGTTCAATCTCCTGCTTGATGCTGCTGGGCACTACTGGACTTCTGCCAAACAGTATCTGATATGGCGAGTAATTTGCCAAGGCAGCCTGCTTGCTAAATCTGTAACCCATAACCAGCCATGGCAGGGCTAGATCCCAGTCACGCTTGTCATGCTCAAGGCAAAACTTGCGCAAAGCAGACTTAATGGTTTGCACCATCCTTTCTGCCAGACCATCTGCTTGCGGATGATCTCTAGACGTAGTGCGATGATCGATGAAGCATCTGTCCAAGAGTTTCTGAAAAGACCCTTGGAACTCAGACCCTTGGTCTGTCAGCACTTCTGCTGGAGCTCCATGACGCACAATCACACCATTGAGGAATGCTTCCGCGGTCCCTAGGCTTTCCTTAGCAGTCAGAGGGACAACCTCTATCCACTTAGAGAAATGCTCAATCATGACCATGATATACTTGTTACCTTGCTTAGACAGCGGTAGCTCACCTGCGAGATCGCAGCTCCAACGGTAACCTAGGCCCATGATTGGCAAATGTTGCAAGTGTAGGTGTTGCTGCGTAAAACCAGCCTTGACGCGATCACAGCTTTGGCAAGCCTTGATCACATCTTCACACTGCTGCTTCATGCCCCTCCACCAGTAAGACAGCTCCAAAAGACTATATGTCTTCTTGACACCATAGTGTCCAGTGTTCTTGTGCATTTCTTGCACAAGGGCTCGTCCTTTGATGGGTTCTGGCACTAACTTCTCCTGACCAGTTTCTTCAATTCTGAAGAGGTTGTTGCATTTCCAGCAAAACCTTTTAGCTCGATGGTTTACCTGGTCCTTCTCCTTCACTGATAGTCCTTCCAAGTGAGTTCCCGTCTTAAGCCAGTGCATAGTAGCTTGATCTTTCCAGATCTCTGTACTGAACAGGGGTAGAGGCTCAGCTTCACCTGATGCTACTATTCCAGCCATTTCGGCTAGGCAAGCCACCAACTCTGCTGGGCTGCTCGGGTCTTCGTCCTCTCGAGCTCCTGTTCTGTCGTCTGAAGATGGGTCTGGGTTCCTGCTGAGTCCATCGGCGTCGTTGTTGAGCACTCCTGCTCTGTGCACCACCGTCATTTGGTACTCTTGCAGCTTAAGAGCCCAGCGAGCCAACTTACCAGTGAGGTCTCCATTCTTCATCAGCCATAGTAATGGTGAGTGATCCGTGATCAGTGTGAAGGGTCTTCCCCACAGATACTCTCTGAAGTGTGTGACCGCCCAAACCACTGCCAGCAGCTCTCCTTCATAGGACGAGTAGTTGCTCTCCGCTCGATTGTTAGAGCGTGAGGCATAGGCAATGACATACTCCTCTCTAGGGCTTGTGGCCTGAGTGAGTACTGCGCCAATTCCCACACGACTCCAGTCAGTGTGCATATTGAACGGTTTGGAGTAGTCAGGCGTTCGCAAGACTGGGGCTGTTACCAGCCGCTTCTTAAGCTCGTTCATGGCTTTCTCCTGAGCTTCTGTCCACACAAAAGGTACATCCTTTTTCAGGAGTTCCGTAAAGGGTTTAGCAATTCTGCTATAATCCTTCACAAACTTACGATAGTATCCGCTTAGCCCTAACAGAGCTTTCAGCTTAGACACATTCGCAGGTGCAGGTATCTTGTAAATAGCCTCAGTCTTCACAGCCTGAGGGGACATAGCATTGTTCCCAATCTCATGTCCTAGGTAAGGCACGTGTGCCTCAAAGATTTTGCACTTCCCAGGATGCAGCTTCATCTGGAATTTCTCCAGGCGCTGGAACACTTGTTCCAAGTGCTCGAGGTGCTCCTCTATGGACTTGCTGAATACTACCACATCGTCTATGTATGGCTTAGCGAAATCCAGCCCCTCTAGCACTTTATCCATAGTCCTCTGAAATATGGCTGGGGCATTTTTCAGCCCAAATGGCATTACTGTCCATTGCCAAAGTTCCCTTTGAGCCCAAAAAGCAGTTTTACCTCGATCTTCTGTTTTCACAAGGATCTGGTTGAAGCCTTGGCGCAGATCGATAATGCTGAACACCTTTCCGGTGGTGGCAATTACAAAGATCCGTTCCGGCGTAGGCATCACATAGCTATCCGGCTCCGTGTAGAGATTCAGTCGCCTGTAATCTCCACACATACGAGTGGCAGTGTAATTGCCGGCCTCGTCCTTTTTAGTGACTACTATTGTAGGAGCTCCATGTATTGAGGTAGATTTTTCAATCATGCGGAGCTTATGCAGCTCTTCACAAGTGTTCTCCACACAGTCCCATTCTGTCTGACTGAGCTTATGCGGCCCTAGTCTGATTGGGTTATCAGTAGTTAGTGTGATCTCACACGCACTGGCAGTGGTTCCACCAATCTCCTCCTTAGTGAAAGCAAATACCTTGCGGTGTTTCTTCAGCAACCTTTCTACTTGTGCTCTCTGCTGGGCTGAGACCATTTTCCCAATGGCAAAAGTCTCAATTTCAGGTTGCTTCTCCCCAACAAAGGCATCCAGTAGTTGCTACTCCTTAGGTGCAGGTGGGGGCTTCCCGCCCTCATCCTGGCCCTCATGCTTTTCTGCCTGATTCTGGCTCTCAGGCTTTTCTGCCTGATTCTTAGAAGGTGGGGTAGCAGGCTTTGCAGCTTGCTCCTCCGTTGCCATAAGTTCGGCAGCCTGTTTCTTAGGCTTTTTACCTTTTCCAATGACGCGTCGCCCCTTGCGGTGAGGGGTATGTCAGGCGCCTCCGGATGGGCTGCCTCAGGAACATTTCCTCGTCGATTGCAGTCCAACTGGTCCCGGTTCCTCCTTCTTTACGTGGCCGAGGTTGGGTAGCCATTGGAAAACCTGCGGGGTCTGTCCTAGGGCTGATCGCCCAGCCCCATTCTCGCTCAATAATAGCCATGCGGGCGACGGTCGTGTTATACTCCTCCCTTGCGGGTGGTGTGACCATCCATGCCTGCGCCAATGTTTGCGGCCTTTGAGGTGTTGCTAGTCGTGCGAGAAAGGCATCATCTGCTGCGGTCAAGCGGCTGATGGTGTTTCTCTGATCCATCAGTTCCCATCCTGGGATTGCAGGTATTATGGGAGCAGGCTCCTTCGACCTCTGTATCCTAAGATCTGATAGTTGCAACAAGGGCGTGTTCATGCTTGGCGGCACACCAATGCCCAATGCCATTGCCCTGCGAACCAAACCGTCCTCTCCCTCTCTCTGCAGAATATCCCGCAGGGGCGGAGGAGGTGGGGCTGTGGTTCCTCGCGGAACGCCCTTTCTTTGAGCCTTCCCTTTATGTTTGAAATATCGCTTTAGCATCCTCCTAAAAGATGCGTTACCCTCACGAGCCTCCTTCCTTGGTCTGCTTACGCGACTTTCGGGCTTTCCTCGTGCTGTCTCCACTTTAGCAGTGCAGGCAGTCACCTCCTGCTGTTGCGGCGATTGTGCGGCTGACTTGGGTTCTGCCACTGGAAGACTGGCAGAAGGAGAACTGGATGTTGGCGACCTTAATTCTTCATAAAGGTCTGCTGGGCTTGGCCCCATCAGGTGGTCAGCCACCCAGTCGTCTGTCCTCAGCTCCTGTAAGTCAAGCAGATCCAACTCTGGCGTGGGAAAACGTGGAATTTCTTCCCTAATGTCCCCTTCATTGTTGAGTGATGGCAACTCCAACTCCGAGAGGCCTTGCATCTCTGCATCCTCTTCCTCCTCCGGCTTCTCTATTCCAGGAGGCGACAATTCTTCATCCCCTCCTGTGTTGAGCCTCGCCATGTTGATGATAGCTGACTGTAGAGCGAGAGCTGCTTTTGCCACTTTTTCGAGGGGCGTCTGCTTCCAGCAACTGCGCCATGATTTGCCTGGTGATTGACTCAGCTGTGCTGCCAACTGTGTCTTGTGGTTGCCCTTTGGCCTCTGGCCCTGGGCTCATCCGAGCAAGTGTGGCGGGCAATCTCTTGGCCGCCTCCTTCTTGTGTTCTTCAAAAATCACCTCCAGGCAAATGGTCATTCTAGACCCTCCAGAATTTCCTGAATTTTGACTGCATTCTTCGGCCCATTTGCCAATATTGCACTGGCGTTCTTCATATCTTGATGTTACCGCTTTTGGGGATGGGCTCCCGGAGACCTGGTCTGGGGCCATGTTTCGTAACTCAGAACTGGTATAATCTTCCCATTTCGGCATCCTCCCAACTACCTGGCTGGAGCGTTCTGCAGATGCTGGGACCTCCTGTGATTTGCTTACTGCAACGCTCACCAAAGGGTTTGCTGCACCAGTTGCCTGGTCTTCCATGGTTACATCTTCTCGCAGCCTCCGCAACTCTCTTTCTAGAGGGTCGTGTAGAGCCGCCATCCGAGTGTTAATTCACGTCAATATGTCTTGACACCTGGTCAGTCCCACCACTCTGGCTTCTCTGAGTGTTTCCTCTTAGTCAACCTCAGCTGCGTCTTTCAACAGCATATTCTTTTTGTCGCTGATACGCTTCCCTCATAGCTCTCTGATCAGAGGTTGGCACCACATGAACTCCAATCGCTACCGGCCTCGGCCTGGGCATAGGCTTGTCAGAGAACGTCATCTGTTGCCAAGTTATAATCGTCTCTACCAACCATGTCATGGACTGATGCCCAATCATATTGCCGAACATCTTCCCAGCGTTGTCCTGTCCCACCTTTGCAACAATTTCTTGTGCAATGGAGCTGGGTACCCCCAGGCACCTTCCCTTCTCTTCAGCTGTCGGCTCTCTCCACTGAGCTTCTCTGTTGTGCACATCTTTGACCATTCCTGGCCCTCCATTCACGAAAGCGCGTGATCCTGGGTATGCTGTGAAGGTGGGCAACACCATTCTCGGCCGGCCTGGCTTGTTGACGACGTACTGTGGGTAGGAATCCCTCCTGATCACTGGCTTGGTTTCCACCAACAGTGCTTCTCCCACAGATACTGCCGTTGGTGTGCGCCGCGTAATCTCCTCCATCTCCCTCAGGATTTCAATGGACATGCCGTTGGTCCAAAATAGTCTGGCCCGGTGTGAGAGTCCTCCGTGCCTGGCGTCGTTGATTAATACATGATGACCCAAGGTGGAGTCGAAGACCAGCCATGGATCTCCTGGCTTCATGTGGCTGTAATCCATCCCTGGATGTACATTCTCAATCACAAACACTGGTGGGTAGAGATGCTGGCGTTCCCGCAGCATAATGATGATCTTCACCATCCTTCCCCAGTGTTGTGCTCGCGGGTCATTGAATCCCCTCCTGTTCCCAGCTTGCGAGAAAGGTTGACAAGGGAATCCCGCAAAAATCCAGTCAATCCTGTAATCATACAGGTCGTCAGACTTCACATCGAGAATGTTTCCTCCAGCAAGACGCACAACACTAGTGGGCACAAATGCCTTGAAATGGTACATTTGCCGCATCTGACTCATGGCCTCCTCAAATGCTGTAATAACATTCTCATCATTGTCCACATACAGCACTTTGGATACTCGGATACCTCGCTGAATCAGTGTGATGGTTCCAGTACCAAGTCCGGCGAACAATTCCAGCACTACTATTCCTCTCCTGCGAAAAGGATCTTCCATCCTCACAATGCCTTGCGGCAATGGGTCTACTCCAGGCATCAAATTGGCAGCAGTCTTAACAGGATAAGGAACTGGCAGCAGCTCTTGCGGGCCACGGTCCCTGTTACTCACAGCCTCTAGTTGCTCCATAATCCAAGGTTGCCAAACCAAGGGAGTCGGCATGTTGATGCTGGTGTAGATCTTCTCTTCGTGTTGCATGATGAGGTCATGATGGTCTGGATACTGGTCATTCACACAGCAGTCTAGCAATCCGTAGTTTGCTTCTCCTGAGCAAACCATTTTTACAGGAATTTCTCCTGTTGGCTGCCGATCTGTCGACTGGTAAGTCACCCTCTGCTTCCGCAGGTCGATGACCATACCTTGGGGAATCAGAGCTTCTGTCCCCAATAGAACATCATAGTTTCCTGCCTCTGTCACCGTACAGTCTATGAACAGTGACGCCTCCTCAGGTTTCCCCAAGTTTACTGTGATTTCCACAGGCTTGCGGGTGATTCCACAAGACTTTGAAATCTGCCCAGATGCACTCCTCAACTGGAAAGGACTTTCTTTCAAGTCCCTGGCCGTCAATCCCAGAGCTTTCACAGCTCGCTTTCCCAAGATTACTGGCTGTGCGCCAGTGTCCAATAGGATATTGGGAGCGGCCCAGTTGTTAAACGTCAAAATTCTATCCTTGTTCTGCACTCTCACAGTGCTGAAATTAGTAGGCAGCGAAGCGCTGTTCGCGCCTTCCTCAGTTAGGTCCAGCTGCTGTCCGGCTTCCTCAATCGTGAAAGGATATGTAAGACGCAGATCAGCGAGTGAAAGACAAGGAATGTGCTGAATCCGGTGTTCCACCAGAGCTTTCAGCTTTTCCAGCGAAAGACTAAATGTGTTGCGTGGCCCAGGCTTGGCTTGTCGTAGCTGCGCAATCTCGTGCTCATCGAGAGTGATCCAAAAGGTCTGAGGAAGCTTCCCAGCATTCCTTGGAACCAGACGGTCATGATCTGCGCGCTCCGCAGCCGTTGCAGCCACGACCTTCTCAGGCGTCAGCTTTTCGCCTTTGCAGACGGTCTTTTCGGCCACATCTGCATCATAATAGACATTAGGCACATTTAGTCTTGCAAATTGAGCTTTCAATTCTGCAATCTCTGCACTTATAGCATCATACTTCTGATTACCCTTCCGGTTACCAGAGTTATCTTTCTCCTTTTTCTTAGCCTTATCTGCCTCTTTCGTGGCAGCATTAGCCCATGGTGGTTTCAGATTTGGGTTCTTGGACCAACACTCATCTTCTGAGTGTCCCTTTTTACTGCAATGTGCGCATACCTGCGCCTTGCTAGCAGACAATTGCTTAGCATCCGGGTACGGACAATCTCTCTTCTCATGTCCTGATTTCTCGCAGTTCCAACAGCCCTCTGCTGTCTCAGCAGTGTTGGCGTGCTTAGCAAACCTATTGAAAGACCCGCTCTTTTTCTTAAACAGAAAGTTAGAGCTATTGGCCTTGGGCTGAAAGGATTCCTCCCTTCTCTCAGGAGCCATAAGCGTCCTAGAAGCCTCCTTGTACCAGACTTTACCTTCCTCGACATTGCGTGCTATTTAAGCAGCCTCGTCGATGTTCCAGTCGATTCCGCGTTTCGCAAATAGGTGCGGCCTGACCTCCCGATCTGTATCTTTACCCACACACAATAAGAATTTGTCAGCCACAATCCTAGGCTCATAGATTCCCGCCTTCTTGGCAAGGTCTACCAATCTAGATTTGACCTCCATCACTGTCTCGTTCTTTTGACGGACAAAATGCACATAGCGGTGCACTTTAAGACTGCGATCCTCTGGGAATGTTGCTTCAAGCAATTTAAAGAAACGACGCAGACAGTGCTCAGAGTCTAACTGGTCATCCCCAGCCTCCATATCCCTACGGCAAATAGCCAATGCTTGCGCATGGCTTGCTTCCGTGGTGACACTATCACCATGCTGCCCTGTAAAAGGTGCAGCTCTGCGTGTTACTCGTTCCTGGGCATTAGCAATCTTTTCAGACAATTCTGCACACACTTTACGCAATTCTGCGACAGACCCAGCATCATCATCTCGAGTAGCCGCTCGCTGCTGACCCTCGGTGAGTTGCTTCATGGCATCTGTTAATTCTTGTGTTAGTGCAGCTAAGTCTACGCTCTCAACAGGTGCAGCAGGTATCGCTCTTCCTGATGACAAAGCGGACAGGCGGGCTTTCGCAGCCTCTTTCTGGATTTTCAAATCTCTCGCCTTCTTTTGCTCGTCAAACGCCCATTCCTGGGTAAGGTTCTCATCCTTCCGAAATTGGCGATACAGCAACAAGGCATCCTTGTCCAAGTACTGAACCAAGCTTATAAAAGCGACTGACTGAGTGTAAGAAGAATCCTTTCGGATTTTCTCAAAGAAGTCAGCCCAATAGATCTCATCAAACTCTTCGAAAGTGAGACTATTTCCACTGGTTCGTCCACTAAAACACTTTGTAGACAGCTTGAACTTAGGATTTTCATCCTTATCATCACCAGTCATTTCGAGTGGTGACCAAGACTCACTATCTTTATCCCACACGTCGTGCTCTCTGCCCGAATTGGGTACAAAAGCTCGCGCGTAATACGGATTCTCACCGTTCGTGGCAGTATGGCGAGACTCGTCTCTCGACGGTTGCTCACTCCACAGGTTATCCGTATGCTCAGATGTCTCACTTTCTCGTGGACTCTGGCTTGAATCAGAACCTTCCGCAGGCTCCACAGGGTAGTAGAGTCTTCCACTCCTCAACTGCATGTACAGTTGAATTTCTCCGGGTCCCCTTCCAGGTTGAGCACCGGTAGCCCTCACAGGCCTCAATCCCCAATTTGCTTGGGAATTTCTATTCACCTGAACCACAGAACCCAGGTTCTCAGAAGTAGGACGGAAGTCTCTTACTTCCACATAGGCTTTATGCCTTAAGGTTCTTGGGTTCACAGGTGAGCAAATTGTAGTTTGCAGAAATCACACTCTAAGCAGCTTGACATGCAACGTCAAATTCAGAGAAAATCGCCCTTCAGGCTTTTGCTTAACTTCCACAAGTCAGCTTACAAAACTCTGAAACTACGTCTATGCTGGCCTGGGTGAAGCTCTTCACTTAACACCGCGCCCTAACAGCTCTTCACTGCCAGGCTGGGCTCACTCAGTTTTTCACTGAGAGCTTTATCTGTCAATACTACTCTCTCTCTTCGAGATGCGAATGCGACTGCCGAGAACCTGGAAATCAACACACTACTCACCATTTTAAGGCTCCTTCACACACACACACTTGTGGCGTTCGGCTGACTCTGTGCTAATCTCCTAGCAGATTCTATTCTGCACTTCTCCTTCTTCAACCGTGAGATTCCCTCTTGGGAACTCCTACAATCCTAACTTATCTCTGATACACAGAAGAATCTTCAGCGTTGTCAGAAGCGTGGGGCTTTGGCCCTCCAATGGCCTTGGGAACTCCTTCTTCTTCTTCGCGCCCTTCTTCTCTTTCCTTTTGCCTCTTGGCAAAGGTGCGTGAGAGTGAATGACATGTCTCAGGCAAGATTCGTGCCTTTCGCAGGCACCACACAGCATCATCTTTCGAGAATGCCGTGCTTAGTCACACAAGTTAGCTGCATGTCGCTTCTGCCTAGCCATGCTCAACCCAAACTTGTAGTCATTCAGCATGCATGCACACCTTGTGACTGTCGCGCGTGACTGCTTAGCTTCTCAGCTGGCAGTCACGCCTAATTGGCTCATGGCTAAGGATTCCTGAGCGGCGTGCAAGCAAATGCCACCTGCTCAAGTTTTCCCAACCGGGCGGCCGTAACCTATCTTGGCATTGCAGCCATGACCTGGCTTAATCTGCCAGTCACACAGTACCTGACCTGGTACTTGCTGGGCGGCTCATTGCTGATCCCCAGCTCCTAGCCTCGCGGCTGTCTTGTCAAAACCTCCCCCATCCTTGGGTGTGGGGCACACTGACATTGACCCCTTGCCAGTGGTCTTGACGCCGCCATAACCGCTGACTGCGATGTAATCAGTCAAGTGGTCGGTGAGTCAAGGTCGACTTTCAGCACTAGGTGGCCGTAGCTTGCGCTGCGCGTGCGACACCGTCAAACGGATAATAGTCGCGACAATCATCCTCATTAATTGTGAATTTCCCTAAGTTCAAACCTGATTTGCTCGAAGTCGGACGATCGCAGACCATAAAAAACTGGCCGCCTGCACGCGACGAGGCGCTGCACGCCTGTACGCAGACAACAGCAGACAACAGTGTACCACTCGCCACTCGCGATATATTCGTACATTACCGTACGAAACTTTGTTTGCCTCGGGCATTTTCACAGCATTCGCCACAAAATGGACGGCGTTTCAGGCTTCAGCCCATGCCTCTTGCCTCGTACTCGATCCTCACGTGGTCCCTTCGTGCATCTTGAACTCGCTGCATGCTTCTCTCAGCCCAAGAGTACGAATTTCAAGTTAAGGAACTTTGTTATCGCTCTAGAATCAATTGATATGCGTGCATTAGCACGCATCTATGCAAAAACCCAATTTTTATGAGAAGCTCCAAGCCATGTCGGGTCTAACCATTCTGGTGCTTTTGTGTAGCATCGTGATCTTTGCAATCTTGCCCATTCATGGAGTCAGCGACGATGGTAAGGCATTTCACGCCTTCGACACTCCTGCTATACTCGAAATCACTTCTCATAGCCCGCTGCCTTATCCACCCGTGGAAAAACCTCTACATTACTACATTGTGCTCTTTGCTTGCTGGCGGGTCAACCCTGTGGGAACCATCTCACATGATTTCCCGCACACAGTCCTTCTCTTGCCGCTGGAGCAAAAACTCCAGGTGCGCTCTGAACTTATGCGACACTGACGTCGTCGTGGACCGTCTCACTAAGATTTCCTGCTTGATGTTGTTCTCTCCTAGCAGCTGGAGTTCAGATTCCGGACGCGTTCAGACCTGCTGCCAGCCTCATGTACGCCAAAGTGACTGAGCCTACCCTGGACACGCCTCACCTGGAAGGTGACTTCTGAATGCTTCTACATGAGCACCCCTGCATTTGGGATTAACACGACTTCATATGACGTCACACGATTTCACACGACTTCACTCAATTGCTTATTAGACAACGACCAGACTAAAGTATAGTGTGCGCGTATGTCTGTGGGGTGGGGTGAGGGGTGCGGGTTGGGGGGGG
>WELA01003305.1:227668-249660 GCA_009602735.1 Mesotaenium endlicherianum
ACCCCCCCCTTTCTCCCCCGCCCCCTCTGCTCCAGCCTCCGAGCCTCTCCCTTTTGTTATTCATCGTCCTCTGTCTGGGGGGGTGGGAGGGAAAGGAGAAGTCAGCACGGAAAGAGGAGAGTGCCTCTCTGTTTATTACCGTTGCAAGTGAGCCAGCAAGGGAAAACCGGCCTGAGAGTGGGCAGGCCAGCCAGTCAGCCAGCCGGCCAGCGAGTGGCGCAGGGGGCAAGCAAGGGCAAGAACCGATCCCACGGAATCAGAAAACGAAAGAAGAGAAGATAGTATGTCGCTGTCGCCTTGCCCTTGCCCCTGCTACCTTGCGAGAAAGTGAGCGTGCGAGCATGCGGGGCGGGCGGGGGGCTGCATGGGCGGCGTGGGCGGGTGGGCGGCGGGTGGCAAGCGGGCGGCGGGGTGAGCAGGAGGTGCACTACTTCCAGCACGGCTTGGTGCTCCTCGAGGGCCGCGGCATCTACCGCCTCGGCGACAGCTGGTGAATGCTCGCTGCTACTCTCATGCTTTCTCTTTTGTCTGCCTCCAGTGGGCATCTTTCACTGCACACTGGCGCCTGCTAAATGTCACACCAGGTGGCACCTGGTGCCACCTGGTGCCATCTCGTGGCAGCAGCAGTTCGTCTGATCTGGTGAGAGCTATCATGTTAACGCGTTGAAAGCTGTTGTCATAAACGGTGAGCAAGCGCTACACCTCTCAGCTGGGAGAGCCTTTGATTTGAATCGGAGCCCATGCACGCGCGGAAGCGCGCGCAAGGGTGGAGAAAAGAGGAGAGGGGAGGGTGAAGGGGGGCAACAGGAGGTGAGAAGAGTGGAAACGGATCCACAAGAGGGCGGGAAGGTAGGGGAGGGGAGTAAGAGGAGAGCGCACATTACAGCGTGGAAAAGGAGGGAGGAGGAAGGCGGAGGGGGGGGGGGGAGAAGAGGTATGAAAGTTTGGGGTATATGACACCGTGGAGAATGAGGGGGAGGGAGGGAGGAAGGTCAAATAGCTAGTCACAGTTCACAAGTTGCAAGTTTCATTCACTCCGCATCCGTTTTAGAATCCATTCGCTGCCCCCAAAATCCTAGAGATGTGTAGTAACACTGCCCCATGCAGTGCCTTGGCCTGTTTGAGCCGCCATGCTATTCGATTGTGATATGCGTGAGCACATCTGACTGTTGATCCCGCGTGTTGAAATGACGGTGGTGGCGACAGGTACCCGGTGCAAGCGGGGGATGTCATCTGGATGGCGCCATTTGTCCCTCAGTGGTAAGTTGCGGAGCTTTTCGAATTTGTTCCCTCCGGTGGAAGTAGACCTAGTCATGCTTTTTCTGCGCCTATCTATATCATGTACACACGCACATATATACACGTGCACATGTATGTGTTATCTATGAGTATTCGTGTGCACAGACACACACATAGACTGATACGATACACGTGTTTCATACACGGGCAATCATATCTGTGTAGCCCACTTTCTCCAGCGGACGGGTCATAGTCCCTTTCGAGTGGACAGCTCCGCTCTGTCACACGTGCAGTCATTGCATAATAAATATTGTGTGCCTTGCAAACATTTGCAATGCAGGTACGCTGCGCTCGGCAAGACGCGCTCGAGGTATCTCATCTACAAGGACGTCAACCGCGACCCACTTCTGCATCCATGAGGGGTATGCTTGCGCGCGCGCGCGCCAGTCCTCGCATTATCGACCATTGAGAGCCAACAACGGCCACCCCATGCAGTGGCCGTTTTACCCAACTTGTCCCTCGGATGTACACAACCTGCCCTTTGGGTAGAGAAATACTCGAGATGCTCCAAATGATATGTGATGAAGGATAGGCTGGGCACCTACTGTTGAGCTAAAGGTGCTCTGCACTGGTCCACGACGGCAGCGTCATCTGGATTTTCTAGCGGAGGGGGCAATGCGGAGACCTCTTCCAGGGTTGGCAAATTTCACTCTCCGTTTAAGCTGGCTCTCGCTCACGTCAGGTTAGTGGGTGGCCCAGAAGGCAGGCTAACTCTGCTGGCTTATACCCGTCTGACATATTTCTGGCATGTATACATATGTAATAGCTTATATTCTGGTACAACATTGTCACGGAATTGAGAATGAAAGTATTTGATTCCCGCGAATGTAGAGAAAAATTTGTAACTGGAAGGAAACAGCATGCACTTGAAGGCCAAAAAGCCTGCGTCCAGTATGGTTGCTAGTAGGAACACAATTGGATACTTAGTCACGAAAAGTGTGTGCCTGTTGCCTCTTCTAGCTGCTCCCTATTGGACAACACATCAGCTTGTTACATGAGTTCCCTAGCTTTTGATAAAGTCGACATGCAAGAAGCTAGACAGCTTCAAGTCTGCAGCAATGGTGCATGCTAGCGCGCGTGTGCAGTCCCGCCGCGCCAATTATGGAAATGCCGTGGTAGCCGCTTGGGTCTACCACCGGCCAGATAGCTTGAGGATTGACAGATATCACTCTGGAGAGGGGAGGGGCCAAACGCCGAGGACTTTGATGGGAACATGTCAAAAAAGAATGCTGCCGACATAGAACCCCCACCGATGCTCAAGCGACATCTTACACCCACACCGGCACTTGAGGCTGCCGGGGAGGCCATCTCAATACATCACAACCAATCCCACAGGTGGCTGGAGAGGCTCTACACTAAGAAATAGAGCAGTTCATGCAGCACACACACTATTTTGCCGCCTCGGACTTGTCATTTTAACTGCCGGGGGCAGGAGATGATGTAGATCTTCTTCTGCAAAGAGCAAACACAAGCAGTATGGGACTTGGCTTTCTCTTGAGATTGCATATGTCTACTCCTACTATTCTTTCTATCATCACATTTCTTTTGAAATGAAGCAATTTGAACACAAAATGTCAAACTGCCAATTTACCATACATTCGTGCCCTTCACCGACTTCTGCTTGCGACTTCTTTGAGATACAAGCCAAGCGTTCCGTTTGCTCAAGGAGTCAGCTACTTAGCAGAAGCACCACAGCAGTAAGGAGGAGAAAGTTCTGCTACTTGCCCCTAGATGCTACCGGGCCCGACTCACAGCCCCCCCTGGAGCCTCATCTGTATTGATGCCTAGGCTCATCGCGTGCCTCCAGCCTGACATCTGGCACCTCCCTTCTGCGCCTAGCAGGAGAAGGGCTCCTGGACCAACGCCGGCCACCACGGCTTTCCCTCTCCGACTCTCTCGCCTCGCGCTCCCTCCCCCCGCCACCTCGCGACGCCCTGGGGGAGCCATCTCTGTCCCTCCGCCCGCGCTGCAGCTGTTGCTTGTCGGCCCCGCCTTGCCTCCGGTGGGCCTCCTGCCCCTCCTCCTCCTCCTCCTCTCGTCTCCCTCTGCTGTTAATGTGGCGCTCTCGGCCATTGCCAGCCTGGACCTTGCGCCCGCCCGAGCTGTCATTAATATCGTTGTTGCCGCCGCCGCCGCCGCCGTCGCCGCCGCCGCTACTGCTGCTAGGGCCATGGCTGCCGCGATTGTCTCTCGGCATCCTCAGCATCTTCCGCGACTCTGTGCAATGCCCACCATTCTCGTTCTCCTCCTCTGCACCCCTTCGCCT
The DNA here is from genome assembly GCA_009602735.1 of Mesotaenium endlicherianum. NCBI lineage: Eukaryota > Viridiplantae > Streptophyta > Zygnematophyceae > Zygnematales > Mesotaeniaceae > Mesotaenium > Mesotaenium endlicherianum. The sequence goes on from WELA01003305.1 coordinate 231,234, forward strand.
GTCAACGTCTCTGCCGTGCAATCTCTCTCTAGCCCCCCCTTCTCTGAGAGTCTCGCTCCCAGTCACCACCCGCCTTCCCCCTCCCCCTTCTCCCCCCCCCTCCTCCTCACTACTGCTGTCATGCCTACTCTTCTTCCGGCCACCGTCTGCACTCCCATAGGCTGCTCCTGCTCCTGCTCCTCCTCCTTCTCCTCCTCCACGTCTGTCTCTCTCATAACCCCACGGTGACTTCTCCCGACGACGTCCCTCCTCTTCCGCCTCCTCCTCCTCCTCTACCTCCCTCTCATAAGTCCCCTTCTTCGCCTCCCGCTTCGCCCTCTTCCTCTCCTTCTCCGCCCGCCTCTCCTCCCTCCTCTCCCTCTTTGCAGCACGCCTATCCTCGCGCCCCCTCTTTTCCTCACCTCCCGCAACTCTCCCCTCTCTGACGCCTCCTTCATCCTCCTCCCTCCCCTCCCCCCTCGCAGCTCTCCCCCCCCCTTGCTGGGGAGGAGCACCCTTTGTCAGCTCGTCAGCCACAGGGCCCCCCCTCGCCTCCTCCCCCAGAACCTGCACCGCTTCTTCGCCCAACTTCTCCCCCGCCTTGTCGGCCCCGTCCAGGCCACCCTCGCCCGCCAGCTGGCGCCCGTTCTGCGGGGGACCTGCCTCCAGGGTGCCGAGCTTCAGCTTAAGCCTGTCTCCGCTAACGCCCCTGATGAAGCTCACATACACAAACAGACACACACACACACACACAGAGAGAGAGAGAGAGAGAGAGAGAGAGAGAGAGAGAGAGAGAGAGAGAGAGAGAGAGAGAGANACACACACACACACACAGAGAGAGAGAGAGAGAGAGAGAGAGAGAGAGAGAGAGAGAGAGAGAGAAGGGCAGATGGAGTTCAAATTCAGAATTGTGAAGACCGCCATCTCCACCAAGTCGTCGTTGCAGCGGCCACCGCCACTCGTTCAGAGTGGCAGCCATGACTCCAATCACGAAACGAAAGAGCGAAAGCCGGCCAGTTCTCCTTCTGCGCGCGCTCTGCAAGGGCCGAAGAACAGACGCATTCTTTCTCCCAGTCCCTCTTCCAGAGCATGCAAGCTCAGCCTCCCCTCTTACCAGGCAGCACTCTCACTCACTCTCACTCCGCACCCCTGCCCTCCCCCCCTCCCTCGTGCAAGCCTCTGCATCTTAAGGCCACCTGGGCCAGGGCACTCGCACTCGCTCTTGCACTCGCATTCCAACTCGCATTTGAACTCGCGTGCACGCGCGGCGCCGGACCTGCAGCGCAGCAGCAGCAGCACCACCGCGCGAGAAGAAGCCCAGAACCGACGCCTAGCACGTTTCCTGGCACCCTCCAGCAAGCCTAGCCCCCCCCACGCCTACCGCTTACGCCTGAGCCTGTGCCGAGCACAACACACACACGCGCCCCGCCCGCCCAATCGCTCACCCGGTGACTGCAGCATGAGCACAAGAACACTCCCGCAACCCAGCTCGAGCCTGCCCGACTGCTCGCGCGCGGCGCCCCAGGCACTGAGGCAGCAGCAGTACGTGCAACCAGAGCGTAGACGTGCACAAGTGCAGCAGTGTGTGTTGCACAGTGCAGCAGATAAGCACACCAATAATCTCGCGCGCCCAAGTGCAGCTGTGTGTGTGCAGAAGGCAGCAGATGAGCGCACCAGCACTCTCTCGCAGCCAAGCCCGAGCTCAAACCTTCCGCGTCTGCAAGCACACGGTGGCGCCCGACTGGAGCAGCCAGCTGGCCGGCGCATGCTAAGGTAGCATCACAGGCGGGGTAATCAAGCCCCCCCCCCCCCGGACGCGCTTCTCACGCATGTGGGCGAACGAGCCAGCAAGAAAGCAGCCTCCCCAAGCGGGGGAGCAGATGAGCGAGGGAGGGGGGAGGGGGAAGGGGGGAAGGAGGGAAGAGGGAGGGGGGTGGGTGAAGGGGGAAGGAGCGAGGGACGGAGGGAGGGAGGGAGGGGGGGCGCTTTACGGGCCAAAGCCGACGCCCTGCGTGCGCTCGCCCTCGGCGTAGTCCTCGTTGAGGTGTGCGCCCGCCTGCCCGCGCCGGAACAGCTCCTCCGCCTCGCGCTTCTCCAGCTGCGGCGGCGCGGCCGCCGCGCGCGCACGGGGCTTCTTGCGGAGGCCCAGCATCTCGTTCATGAGGTCCTCCTCCTCCTCCTTGATGCGCGCCAGCTCCTCCCGGCGCCGCGCGTCCGCCGCGCTCCCCTCCCCCTCAGTCTCCCCCCCCTGCTGCAACGCGGAGCCCGTCTTCTTGTCACGCGCGTACCAGTTAAGGTCCTTGCCTGCTCTCGTCCCCCCCCCCTTCACACACACCCATCCACAGAGAGAGGCAGGGGCAGGGGAACTTTTGGAACTCAGCAGAAACCAGGGCAGGGCAAGGCAGACCAGGTCAGCCGAACAGGAGTGTGCGCGCACCAAATGTAGTCCTTGCCTGCTCCCCCCCTCAAGGCAGGCATAACAAAGGGACGGCAAAGGCAGGGCAGGGCAGAGGTGGGAAGGACAGGGCAAGGCGGGACTGAGAGGTGCGGGGCAGAGAGGGGCAGGGAGGGAGACATTCATTGAGAGGGGGGGGTGGGGGAGAGTTCAATTGAAAGCATGCAGGTCCTTGACTGCGCCACATCACAAAGCCACCAAGCAGGGCCAGGTTGGAGGCCAGAAGCAGCAGGGCAGGTCGCCATGGCAGCACGGCAAACCCGAGGCCAAACCAAGGCAGCAAGGCAGGAGGGGCAAAGGGTTTCCGGCAACATGGTGCAAGAAGGGGGAGGGAACCTCTGCGGAGGGCGCAGGTGGGGGGCGGGAGGCGCGACGAGAAAAAAAAGAGGCATAATGAGGGAGGGGTGCAGCCAGGCCTGGCTTCACCCGGGAAGGCAGGGGGGGGTAGTAGGGGAGGAGGGGGGGAGGGGACGTAAAGGCACCAAGGGCCAAAACCCAGAAGAGGTCCGGAAGAAACATGGAGGGCAGTAACCAGCGTGAGGTGCAGAGCAGGCTTGAAACCAGGAGCCAGCCCGAGGCAGAACGACAAAGGCTACATGGAAAGAAGTATGAGATTTTTGGGAGAAAGCAATAGGGAATCCAGGAGGGGGCATGCGAGTAACAGCAGCTGCCCTTGGAGCTCGGAGGGAGGGGGATAGGAGGGCAAGGTTGGAGCGCTGGCAGGCTCCAAGAGGGGACTCTTGGGGGGGTGGGACAGGCAGCTCCAAAGAGGGACTGGAAGGTGGGTGGGGTGGGACGGGCTGCAAACTTCCTGCTGCTGTTCCTACCAGGGCTGCTTCTTGTTTGAGCTATAGAGGCTGCTGCAGGAGCGATCACTTGTGCTGCGGGTGTTCTTGGCTGTGCTGCAGGTGCTAGGGGTGCTACAGGGGCCTCTCTAGCTGGCATGCCTCGGGTGCCTGTAATGCCCGCCCTCCTGTCTCCTCACGGGGGCATAGTGGGCCGAGGGCTTGCGTGAGCCAGGCACCGGGGCACGCAGGGGTAGGGGTATATGCCAGGAGGAGCTCGCGTGCAGGACACGATGCCACGTGTCGGCATCGTGCAACGACAACTCATGGCCTACACTACTCTCAGCAGAAAGGCACCCTGACTCGCAAGCGTGGCCTGCCCCCCAATACGACGATGCTCTGAAGAACTGTGGGGTGGCATCTGGCATCATAAGGGCTGGCATCATAAGGGCTGGCATCATAAGAGATGGGGACGGGCTATGGAGACGGGCAGAGGGCATGGACGGGTGAGAGAAAGCTTCTGAGAGGTTGGATTCTGAGGACCGTGGCGTGTCTTTCCACCTCACCTGGGATGGGGGTGGGGAGTGGGGACGGGCAGACGGTATGGGCGTGAAAAAGCTTCTGAGCGAGTGAGGGGGGGGGAGCATCAGATCAATAAAGCTAGATGCCAGACCCCTCATGTCAACTGATGCACATGATGATGCATATGACAGGCCTGGGCCTTGGACCTCCTGCTATGCGATCTAAGGTTAAGATTGCACCACACACACTGCCTAGGGTTTCGGATTTGAAATCCACACCTTTCTGCCAGCGACCCACAGGAGCCATGAGGCTGTGCCCCAAGTAGCACTCCCTGTCCTTGTCCGCTTTCACGTCGTCCCATTTGAACTCTGCTCCCCCCCCAGAGAGAGGAAGAAGAAGAAGGGACAAGGGGGTCAGGTAGTGGATCAGTCTGAATAGCCTGAGTGATGGCGAGATGCCAGCAAGGCGCCCCTAGTGGTGCGCCTAGTAGGCTGTAGTGGGCTGTAGCAAGATGTAGATAACGGAAACAAACTCCAACTTCTAATAGCGGTGACATAGTCACTATGTTGGCTGGCCACTGACGGTAGGGCAAGACATAGGACTAGCTTAGTAGCGGTCAAAACGAGATGGTAGACCTCCTAAATAGTAAGTTATTTCACACACGTTTCCCTCAATTGTATACAAGAGCTTATCCATTTGCGTCATGTTGCCTCCAGTCTTTAGCCTTGGCAACCAGAAGATAGGATGCTGAACAAAGAGGATTAAAAGAGAAGTAACTCACGATCTTTTCCGCCCCTGACCCCTCCCCTGCTTGGATGAAACATCCTGAACCAAAAACAGTGGTCTATGCAGGGTGACCTGCCAGGCTGTACATAAGCTTAATCTAAACCACTCTCGGTAAGTCAACGCAACCAAAGGCCGTCTCTGAGAGAGCCCACTTGTAACAGCCTTGACTGTTGCACGGGTATACCGTGCTCAACTCCAATGATTAAACTCAGGCTTACAGCCTAAAAACTTTGCAACGACCGTAGGAGCTCTAAAGTGTAAGCAGTTCTGTGCATATGGATGAATGAGGACGCGAAATTACTTGTCCTGATCTGGTCTGAATGAGATCTCGTCACCGTGTATAATGATCACTGCACCACCGTCGCTAACACTCCTGCAGCTGTTCATTCTTCTGACAACGACCAGACGCGACGTCCAGACGCGTTTGACAGCCTCAACCAGGCCTCAACGGCTGTTTACGACATTGCTTATGAGCAGTCGTGACAGGGCAGCCCGGGCAGGTTCGGCAGTTCCACTTGTAGAGGGTTTGCATGCTCGAGGTGTCCGACGCGACGTCGAACTCGACGCTTCCAGCAGCCTTCTTCCAACTGATGAGCTTACGCCTCTCAAGATGACTGCACCTGCAGCATGTAGATGATCATGGCAGACTAATTTGACCTGGTTCGACATGAGGCAGCCATACCAGATGGGTTGGACTCGGCACACGGGTGCTTTATGGCTATAATAAGTAGATTGCATGTTCAATTTTCTTTCTTTGGTGGCAAGTCATAGATTGAGCCGTTGGTTGCCGTTGCATGGCTGTAGCTTCCCTGCTGGCGTCGAACGCTATAGGCGCTTTCTTAAGGTATGCTCTTCCGCCATCTATGTGCTTTTCGGTTGATTACTGGGGTTACTCGATTCCAGTCATGTATTGTTTCTCTGAGGCATTCTGCTGACAATTGCAGCAGTATTTGTAGTTGCATGTGTCGCAATTGCATGGCGTTCCGGTTAAACGACGTCGATGTGAACTACACACAGTATGTGGTTAATTGCACACCGGCGTTAGGAATGAGTATCTTGTAGATACAAGTTGACTTAGCTATCGGGGTATAATTGAAGTGACATCCTGGACTCTAGCTGATGTAGTCTCTGTGGAAAGTCTTTTTGTTGATTGACGAAGTAATCGGCGTTATAGCGTCAACTTTAATTAGCAGCAGTATATCTGCCTTTTTTAGAGTGCGGTTTTGGAGTCAAGTAGAAGACAAGACTGTTAATCTATCAAAATTGCTCAATTCTCATCGCTGTAAGTACTGCTGGTGCCGCTTCTTGACACTTTAAGCCGGATTTAGGGGTTGGATTGATACTACATGTGATGATGCAGAAATTTCGTTCGTGTTTAGGTTGTCGTCTTTTGGGTTCTGTCAGGTTACATATTAAGCTAATAGAGGACAATAAGGACGGTGAATTTGTGATTGTAGCTGATGTGGTTGAGGCTTCCAATACTGCGTTCCACTGAGGAGTAAGCTTGAAACTATCAGCGTAAAGAGCTGATAGCTAGAGATGGTGTAGCTGCATATAGTCAACCCCTTCCTTTGACTACTTCTTGTTGGGTATATAAACAACTTAGAACGCTTTCTATCTAAGTAATTGCTGGTCTTGAGTGGTCCAGTGTGTTCATTAAGGGCATTTGAAGTACTAACTGGACTACAGTCTGCAATTTTAGTAGCATTGCAACTTGCATGCACGATATATTTGGACCCATACTTTGGCTGATGCGCTTGTTATGCAGGGCAAGAGTCCAATGATGGAGGACTCTGCTTTCAGGCACTATCATGCAGAAGTGTATCTGCCGAGTTGCTTATTCTTGAGTTTGGGGATTCAGAACACACATCTGTCAAGCAATTATGATGGCTTGTATCAAAGAGCTTGGGGAGGGAGAGTGATACGAAAGGTCACTGATTATGACTGGTTATGCAGTAGTGAAGGGGGGGGTGCTTCAGGTAGGAAGCAAGGGTTGCCGATGTAACCCTGGGCCCAGCTCTTTCAACCACTTAGTGCAGAGCATTCGTCACTCGTGCCTTCCTGCAGGTGCTGCTGAGAACAGAAGCATGCGACATTGACCCCAATTCGAGTTTTTCTGGGGTGTTGTGGTGCTGGAGCATTCCCTTCTCTCTCTGTCTGTGTTTGTGTGTGTATGCAGTGCGTGTGTACGGGGCCCTGACTCTTCGCGGTCCTCCAAAAGTACGGAGCGCCAGGTCAAGAGGAAGAGGGGGCCAGCAGAGGGGGGTGGGCACAGCAGCCAGGTGGTGGGGGCCAAGGGCAGGCATCGTGCCGGCCAGGCCTCGACCTCGCCTGCGCCAGCTCACCCCCCTGGAGTGTGGTGGTCTGCCAGCTCCGATGAGATGGACAATGGTCATCGCGCCAATGCTGCGGCGGCAGAGGGGGGGGGTAGCCTGGCAGCCAGCCTCAGCACAGCCAACGTCACCCCTAGCTCCCAGGGCGGGGCTGATTCGACGCCTTCCGGATCTGGACCCCAGAGGAGCTCTGGCCCCTATGTCAATCACGGTGAGCCGCTGGCTGCCCTCTGTGCCAAGCCCTCCTCTGAAACCCAGCCCGGACTGATCTAAATGCAACTTCGGTTTCTCTTATGGCTGTGTCTTGTGCCTGTTGGCATGCTGTCGGGTTATGGTTTGTTGCCGGTTGTGCCTGGTGGTGATGGTGGAGGGGGGGGATGTTGAAGGGAATCTTACTCCAGAAGCTTGAATAGGCTTGTAGTGGGGACTTTTGAGGAAAACGTGGAAAGTTTTTAGTGGGCGTTTGCAGAAGAAGCCGGGAAAGTTGAAGCAGGAGGAGATGCTGGTGCAGTTGTCGGGTCTGGTTCGGAGTCGTGAAGGCGGGTGGTGGTGGTCCCTGGAAAGGTCCCGCCTCAACATGCATGGGCATTTAAATATTTACACATCCACACACACACATGCGCATACACGCACACGCACACGCACACTCTCAAATTTGTGCGCACATGAGTGTGTGGACACATTCATGAACATCCTAGACGGCTTGAGACTCGTCTGTGAGCAGACCTCTTTGGAGTTCATTCCTGCCTGCCACCCTGGCATGAGAAGTATCGCTTTTAGTCTTGTTCTTCCTCAACTCGAGGGGTTTGAATCCTCTAGCATCGTATTTCTCACCTCAAAGGGCTCCTGTCCTCCCCGTTGCGGGTGTCGCTGTTGCCGGGGCGCGTCGCAGCTCTGAGCGCGTGGAATCAGCAGAGGCGCGAGTGGACGAGCAGCAGCCGCCCCGCCACACGCCGCCAGAGCAGGCAGCCCGTCATAAGGTAGAGGCTGGTCCGGGCTCACTCAAAAATTCGGTTTTTTTTGTCGCACGTGAACCGTGTCGCCCGCAGACTTTGTCCCCAGAAGTCACTTGTGCATGCAAGGCCGCTGTTGGCATTCTTTTTTTTGTTTTTTTTTGTTTTTTTTCCTGTTATTTCTCGAGTGCAGTTTGCACGTTGCTGGACGTTCTCCGAGGAGGGGGGTCAATGAGAGAGGGTATCTCTTAGGCCAGATTGTGTCTGTGGCCCGACTTGTTCAGGCGTCACAATGTTGCTTAAGTCGGCGTAGGTACCTACAGTTGGAGTACCGCTCAGATGCTGAGAGGTGGCAATCACACATACATTATCTGCGGCTGTTAATCTAGCGCTGTTGGCTTAGAGCTCGAGGAGAGCCTGCCAGCCGCCAGATGTAGATTGCACGATTGTCTCTAGCTGCGCCTGCCACTCTCTTCTCGTCATGCCTAGGGCAGCCAGTGCAGGTTGGCCCTTTTTGGCTCTGTTGATGTGGGCTGAGCTTCTCGCCTTCGTCCGCTTTCAATCGTTCTGCTGAATTGTCGCTATTGCCCTTTTATCTTTCTGTTCTGGCAAGGGGCATGCCCCTGTCTCCTGCTTACCGGCTGCTTGCCTGCTTGCTTTCTCTGCCCTCCCCTCATGTCCTGCCGACCAGCGTTTCTGCTCCTTGCTGACCTAGCACCCTCCACATGTCATCAGGAGCTTGCCTGCCTAAAGGCAGCTCAGCTGGAAGGCAAGGGCTCGAGTGAATGTTGTGGTTACAAATTTTCGCATGTCCCCATTCTTTCGCTGCTCCTGCTCCTGCGAGCTACAAAGGGCGCAGGGGGCATAACGTGTCACGAATCCTGCCCGCAAATTCTCATTCATGCTGCTTTTGTGCCTTTCTCTCTGCTGGCAGCGCCGACACCACATACGAGGACCTTCTTGCGACCAGCCGGCCATTTGCCCAGCCTGTGCCTCTTCCAGTGAGTAGTCAGTGTACCCCTTCACCTGTTTAGTCTGAGACTTTCAGAGTTTGCCCAGCCTGTGCCTCTTTTAGTGAGTAGTCAGTGCACCCCTTCACCTGTTTAGTCCGAGACTTCCAGAGTTCACCCAGCCTGTGCCTCTTTCAGTGGGTAGTCAAAGCACCCTGAGATGCTCATGCTCTTATTCTGAAATGCTCGCTTCCCAATTTCACACTTTGAAATGTCTCCCTTTGAAATGCTATTACTCTGAAATGTTGTCTTCTGGAGCGTTCACTCTGCTATGCTCTCACTCTGAAGTGCTCGCTCTAAAATGCTCTCTGGTGGAGTGCTTACTCTGATGCTCTCTGCTGCAATGCTCACTTTGACATGCTCTTTCCGAGATGCCTGCAGGAAATGGTGGACTTCCTTGTTGACATTTGGGACCAGGAGGGCCTTTATGACTGAAGTCGGGAGCAGTGCAACGCCATGTACTTGAGAAAAATTTAGTAGGTCAATGTGTAGTTAGTTAATAGCTGAGATCATTCTTAATCAATTTATGTTGTTTCTTATGTGGTGCTTCAAGCATGGAAGCAAAATAATGAGGCAAGGTCTTTACGGAACGCGAACATTGAAAATAACAAGTCCAGTTAAGAAAAGGTTCGTCCCCTTTGGAATTTCTTTGAAGTGCACTGCCTTCGTGTTCATGATTGTTATGTTGAGACCAAACTAGTGCACAATTCTCCATTATGACTCACATTATATTATAGCTCACATTGGACACCCTTCTCGCCGAATATTGCTTTTCTTCTTCAGTAACTTCAAGCTGGCACTTATTTTGGTCCTAAACCAAACATGGCTCCTCAGATTAAATTGCTCAAATTTGTTGACGACAACAACATTGCGCAGACGTGTCGAGTGCAAGCACACAATTGACTTTAAGAATAAATTGAAAGTTGTGTTAATGCCCAAAAAAAAAAAGACAAAATTGAAAACATGTAGTCTTACCTTGCCGATGGCCTTTCAAGAGTCAGAAAGTTAAACATATTGACTAACTCTGACATTCACAATTATTATTTTAAAGAGTCGGTTGCAATGACTGACAGTACATTCGGCGTGTAAGATATGATCCTAAATAGGCCACGTTATGATGCGTTGCGTGTAAATGTAGGCGAAATTTGTAAATCTCACGTTGATTCAAATTTTCACACACAACTCTTTTAAGAAAGATTGAAGCTATTGGTCTTTGAGATTTTTACAAGATTGATGTAGTTGGGTTGACCCATTCTATCAGTTTTTTTATTCATCTATTTCTTAGGTAAAGTAAGACAACTTGATTGATTCTCATTGCTCAATGCATTAACAATTTGACAACATTTGCTTTGCAACCACACATATTTGGGACACGATGTCAATCAGCTAGTTGTGATCAATCAGACGTGTTTGACCATATTCGACCATTTTTTAACCGTACACGTCTTTTGCAAACCTTTTTTTGTTTTGTTTTGTTTTGTTTTGTTTATTTTTGACTTTCAAGGTTACATCATAGCGCTATTAACATGTGGGTGCATCTAGACCATTCACCAGTAAGAATAAAAGCAATTGTGCACTCGAATTGACAACTTAAAACAAGATGGACATTTGACCGTTCAACGTGAGATGAATTTGAAAGTGTTGAAGGCGCATGGCATTTTGGTAAACAGTCTGAACTTTCTCAAATTAATTACCCTTAGTTGTCATTTATCCATGAAATTTTAGAATACTGGGAATGTCCCTAAAGGATATTGATGGCAGGGGGCCGAGAGCAATTCCTAATGACTTGCTAGTAACTCGCTAGGAAACCCCGAAATCGCACCATTTTCAGATTGATTTACTTGACTCGTTGCCTCCAAGAAATTGCTTTTAAAAGAGGTCATGCACAAATTTATGCTTGGTACATATGTTGAACAGGAAGCGGTTCATCTGAAAGTCTTTTTTTGGTGGATCAAGCAAAGCCAGATCTCTCTCTGCCCTGCCCATCACGCAGACTGCTGCGAGGACCCAACTTCCGGGAGGAGGACACCACCCATCCTCCGGCAAACACCCAGCATGCAAACGTCGCTGCCTACTTGGCTTGTGTGGAGCCCATACTCTCAAGAAGGAGCTGGTCTCTGCAGTTTCAACATCAGTCGTTTATCAACGCAAAACCATGCACATGGCAGAGTCACACGTACTTGGGCGTCCAAAATTACTCATTAGTCATTTTGCACATGGACATATTTCAAAGAATCCCAACATGTTGCAAGGTCAAAGCAAATGTACTCATTGTTATATATAAATGAAAGTTTATGTCGAAGTTGATCCATATTGTGTGCTGTTCCAACACTTCGTACGCTGGTTTCTTTCTACGATTGTCATGCGATTTTCAAATGGTATACTTTCGATGAATAAGTCACTTAAATATTGGTGACATCCATAGACGCGGCTTAACATTAGAATTGCTCCCGGATATGCGAAACCTCAATCATTGAAACAAATTATCGAGAGCGAACAATATTTTCACTCATACCATGTTGTATATCACAATGAAGCACTAGATGAAGTAGCTTGGTTGAAAGGAGCATTTCAACTTCAAATCTATGCGTGAAATTTCAAGCAAAGAGAAGGCCGGCATTGTCGAAGCCAGATCGAATAAACTCTTGAAGTTAAAAGGATAATGGCCAAGTTAGTTATTGCCGAAACTGTATGCATCGGAAGTGGATGTGAAGACATCTTTAATTGGTGAGTGTCGTCGACAGGAATTAACGTGAATCAAACGTGAATCACCTGAATTGACGTGAATTAGCGTGAGTTAACGGTTTTTCACCGACATCAGGATGAGTAAGGAGGCGGTCGATTTCAGAAGTAAACACGTGGAGATGGTAGATTGGCTCGATTTACCTCACCCTGTTGACGCCAAACGAGACCGTACGCTTTAATCTCTTTGGTGCCAAGTGGTGAATTGCGACTCAGTGCGACTCAGTACCCGGGCGAGCGCCGGGTGCAGGACCGAATCAGATGAGTTTAATCGAATCTAGTGGAATTTAGCGACTTTTAGTACCAAGACCGTGTTGTAATTAGCTGGTGATTACTGTTCGCGATTGGTTGTTTACCAGACAATCTGTCGTACTTATCGTCTACCACCAGCAGAGGTACGGACGCAAACACAGATGGTGCGAGGTTGCTGCGAGGTGCTGCGAGGCACGCAATTGGTCACCTTTTCAATAGCGCCAATTTTCGAAAATCGTTTCGGCTCCCGCCTTTCTCTTCCTTGATGGAGGGGTCCCGGAGAGGAGTGCCAATGTTGTCTCGTCAGGTCAGGATGTATGACACGGTCTGTCTGGTTGGAAAAGTGTTGCCGCCAAAAAAGAAAGGTAGGATGTGGTAGGATGTGGTAGGATATTGGATGATGCCGAAAAATGTATAGTGCGTCTCGTCTGGTCTCGTCATATAGCATGACACATCGCTCTTGCAGACTGCACTACACGCTTCTGCTGCATGATTAGAGAGACGTTGTGCACCTCTCTGCAGGGCTATTTCTGGTCTCTGTCAGAACGAGGGGGCATTTACACTGATCCATATCCTGTAGCCAGAGAAAAGAAATGCCTTCTCTACATTAACTTTCCCGCCACTTGATGTTGATGTCTGAATTGGCGCATTGAGTTTCCCGGTAGTAGGTGCTCACCATGGATTTATTGATTAATGCATAATGTAAAGGTCCTGCTATCAACAACATCGTAATGTCAGATCTGTCTGCGGGATATCATGCATCTCTGCTAGGTGAACTATGCTGGGCCTGTAGTACTATGGAGTTTTCATTTGTAGAGAGTGGCCTGTAAATCTTTCTTATGCTATTATGGGCGTTCCTATAGCACATTCGACAGGGTACATGGCCTACCATTATAAACGAGTCGAAAAGATGGGTGTTCACAGAGACTGCTAAAGATGTAGCGTAAAGAGAGGCACCCAACCACGCATGCCTTTGATCTGCCACCTGGCAGTTTTTGCACACTGCTAAACATAGTCATAGATGGAAGTCACTCACAACGCCACCGAAGGGGTTTATGGAAGTCCCAAGACCCCTGTCAAGAAGCTTGCATTTGGTGAATTAGATGCGGAGGAAGCCAAACAGGAGCTGATTGCATGTGAAGTTACCCCAGTGAAGACATCACCGCAAGACACCCAGTTGCCAACGGACACGGTGAGTACTTAGATAAGTGGGGTCTGAAAGGAAGTCATTGAGAGTTGGTGGCTGTCGCAAGTAGACATTCTGATGTTAACTGCTGCAGTAGGCATTAATGTCGATAGTTGTTTGTGTCGGTGACAATGGAAACTCTCATTGCTCTGAAGTTGTCATGAAAAAGCACATCATAAAGCAGAGGTTCCTCAAAATATACACCATAATGTGCAAGAAGTCCACTCACACCAATTCACATGCATCTGAACCACATGCTGTAAGCGCCCCAGCTCCGACCAGCTTCCAGGACACAAAAGTGACGCTATCGCTTGAAGGTAATATTGTTTGCCACAGACACTTTGAAGAAAAGCTGCCGGCCTTTTGACTCCTAAGTATTTTCTTGGGGTGCAGGACTCTCCTTACTGTCTTTTCATGAATGGACTATCACCAATAAAGCCCGGAAAGACGGTACACTTGTATACTTGTCAAGAGCTGTACAATGCCAAGGCATTAAGCTCGCCGCCCCCAGTGTTCAGATCCCCTATGGGCTATTCTCAGCTGCGAAACAAACGGTAAAGCCTTTGACCGCCTTGAGCACCCTGAGCTTGTCCAGAGAGAACTACAAGCACTGCTAGCAAGTCAGTTGCATGCATCTTCAAAGGTGTAACATCTTTGCCAGTATCTTGACGCTAACTGAAGAGCACGCGCACATACTTCCAGACATTTGTGGGTAGTGTATAGTAATTGAGCGACGGAGATTACGATCAAGTAACCTAGACATGCCTATGTGAAGGTCACCCTACAGGCAGTCTTGATAGGAAGTTGCAGGGTAAGCAGAAACCTAAGAGTGTGCACAAACTGCATTCTGTTCCAATGCTTCCAGGAAAGCTGATGCAAGGCCGTTGATTGCCACCCAAAAAGGCGCAGCAGCTACAGGGGGACTTGCAGGGGGGTCCTGGGATGACAGGGAGCTGCAATCTCAGGGTAGATACCAGCCAGGAATTGCAGGCACATCGCGGGAGTTAGTACTCACAGGTGCGTCGAATGCTCCTTCCGGGTACAGAAGAAGTATTATGGGGAGAACGTTTTGCGAGACCGCTCCAGAGGCAGTCGGTGGGGGAGGACGTTTGGGAGCATCTGACGGGAAAGCTGAAGAAGTGGCAGCGGAAGACCTTAGAAGACAGGCAGAGCAGAAACCTTTAGAAATTTTGACTTCTAGGATTTCTCCTCATGTAGGTGCAAGAGGCCAGAAACAAAGGGTGCAGGAAGAGTCGGTTGGAGCTGAGCCAGAGGATGCAAAGGATCTGAATGTCATAACAGGAGGTTCCGACAGGTTGTCTTCGGGAGGGGTCCACCTCTTTGTTGGGCACGACGGGGATTCAGCAGAGAGCATGGACGACGAAGTTCGGTCAGCTTATCTTCTGGCTGCAGGGCACCGCGTAGGCGCTGTCGAACGAGTTGAGAGAGAGAACGAGCAAGACAACTGGGAAGAGCACACATCTCTCCTTCTTGTGACGGAGGAGGAAGCCCAGGGAACAGACTCTTCACATCCTAGAGATGGTGGGGGGCTGAAAGGCACAGCGTCGATGCTGCCCTTTGACAGGGGCTTCCAGGTGTCGCATGGTGCGGCAATGCCTGACCGCGGAGGACTTGAGGTATCCTACACTTTTCACTGCGTGATGCGTGTGTCGTCACCACCTAGAGGGACAACGTTGCTTTGAATATGTCGGGCGTGTGTGGTGGTGTTGTGCTCGCTATAGCTCAGAACAAGACGCTCAGAGTGAGGGCAGCCACCAGGGGATGCTTCTCGCCTGTCTGTCGAACCACGTCACTCTAGGCGTGTTTCTTATCTTCACAGGCCCCGCAGGAAAGATTTCCTGGCTGCGTCGAGGCAAAGCCAGTGAGGTGGGAGTGCAATGGAGGCGATTCTGATCCTATTTTTGGTATCTTTCAACTGCAGGCTAAGAAGGGAGCGCAGGGGGCAGCGCGTAGGGGCCCATCTCTGAAGCGCGGGGCACCCGCTGCTGCAAACGCCGTAAGCGTCGGCTCTCGTGACGAGAGCCCGCCGGAGCCCTCTATCCTGGTGACAAGAATCACGACGAGGATCACAGAGGACCTGCAACGGCAGCCGGGGGGAGCCATCGCTGGCCATGACATGGATCCCGCTCCCCACGCAGGAAGTGGGGACGATAGAGCCCAGGCAGTTTTTGGCACACCTGGCAGTCTGAGTTCACCAGGCCTCAAGTACATACTGTCCGCTAGTCCGGGGAGTAACTACTTAACGAGCATGCCCCTCTCTGTTGGCATAGCAAGGCCGAGCCAGGATCCCTCGAGCTCCAGCGTTCCGCAAGGAGGCTGCGTTGTGTCGAGTTCCGGGTTGTCCAGTAGCGGGGGAAGGGCGAGCAGTACAGGTGGCAGCCTAGATTTGGGCCCGGATCCGGAGGATCTCGACCCTCTACTCGTCACCCGTGCTCGGTCTAAGGGTACAGAGACGCGCATCTTCGGGACACTGATGACCTCGTCGACCGAATTCTCTCCCGAGACCGACGAGCAGGGGGGCCCTCGGAGCGCTGCAGCGGCTTCCGTGCCTCGCAACCTCAGGCCGGACCTCTCCGCATCTCTGACGGCCGTGAGGTCGATCACTTTCCAGCAGAACGAAGCGCTGGCGTCTCCCGGCAATAATCGCCTGGCCAGCGAGTCGTACACTGCCGAGCGATCGTACTTTACTCTCACCCCCCTGACGAGCCCCACCACGTGCCTGCTCTCGCCCAGCCCTTTCAGCAAGGTGGAAGCGTACCTTCACGATCCCGCCTCCAGCGGGAGCGTTGGCAGCGAGGGCATGGGGCTCAGGCAACCCAACTTCGAGGCGGCTTCCAACGATCTGATGCCGTCCCCCGCAGTAAGGGAGGGCCGCAGCCGGGAACTAGCTCTCTGGCCATCTGAAGATCCCGACGCTCGAGGAGGTGCAGCGGCCTCTGCCGGTGGCCAGCATCCTGCAGCAAACGCAGCCCCCGCCATGGGGGGAGGCGAGCACGTCCTGAGAGGCTTCCAGCCGCACCAGAGCCTGGGCCAACGTGTCTCCAAGCCCCGGGCGGCGGAGGCTTCCCGCGGCTTCCGGACCGACGAGAGGAAGAGAGTGCTCCTCCCCCCCCTTCAGCTGCAGGAGCTGGCGGCTCCCCAGATGGCTCCCCCCGCGGCGAGTGGCGACATCAGCCCCCGGGCCCTGTCCTTTGGAAAGAAGAAGTGAGGCTCATTCCCGGCCTTTGATCTCTCTCGATGGCTGTGGCCGGGGCCGCCCTAGGCCCGGCTCTCCTCTCTGTGGTTTGCAGACCTTCCGTTATTTACAATAGTAAATTTACCCCTTACTTCTCCTTCTGTTGGGGAGAGAGGGTGTGTGGCATCTCTCTTGTTTAGTTTTGTGAATGAGGAACGAGCCTACCTGATGCAGCTTGAGGTGATTGCCGCTTATCCCAATGGGTTTGTTGCTGACCCAGAGAGGCTCCCATTTGCCGTGCCGTGCTCCCCCGTGGCCTGCAGGAAGGGCAAGAAGAACGACGGGGGCCCCAAGACTTGCAGCTGCAAGAAGTCCAAGTGCCTGAAGCTGTGAGTCCTCTGCTCCGCCACCTTTGCTCCGCCGCCTCCGCTCCCTCCGCCGCCTTTGCTCCGCCGCCTTTGCTCTGCCGCCTTTGCCTCGTAGTCGGCCATCGGCTGGTCGCCTCCTCTGCTCTTGGCAGTTTTAGGCCGGGCCGAGCCGTCTCGTCCCGCGTGCGGCACGAGCAGCGGCTCTCGAGCAGGCGTCGCGACGTTCTGGGCGCTGCGACACTGCGACATGCACACAATCGCAGGCTTGCACGGGCCGTCCGTCGTTGGCGGCTCAGATCTCGTGACGGCTCTGCTCGAGGGGTTCCCTGCTGGCTCTGCCGCGCTGCCGCAGCTTGGCTGACTCGCCTGTCTCCGGGCGCACGCGGCTTTCCAGCCGGAGGTGCTTCCCCGCCGCTGGTTTCGTCGCACAACAAACTCAGCCCCCCCCCCCTAACATGCCACGCCTCGGATGCGGCTGGTTCCTCGGGCAGGTACTGCGAGTGCTTTGCGGCTGGCGGCTTCTGCGGGCAGGACTGCCAGTGCCTGGACTGCGCAAACCACGTGCACAACGGGGCCCTGGTGACGGAGACGCGGCAGAAGATCGAGCAGCGCAACCCCCTGGCCTTCTGCCCCAAGGTCATCGTGGGCCAGGACGCGGCCCCCGCGGGGAGCGTGGTATGTTCTCTCGTGATTGACGATGCCCCCCCCGTCCCACCCGCGCGATTCTGCGAGTGAGCACGTTCCCTCCGTTGAGACTACCGGTTCCGCCGCGATGCTCCGAGTGAGCACGTTCCCTCACTTGTTAGCGGTCCCGCCGGTGCAATGCTCCGAGTGAGCACGTTCCCTCATTGGTACTCACGGTCCCGCCGGTGCGATGCCTTGAGCGAGCACGCCCCTCCGTTGGTACTACCGGCCGCACTGGTGCGATGTCTTTCTAGTAATTGAGAGAGCTCGGGGGCGAGAGATTCTGATGCGTGCAGTGAGTGCGGGGTACGCGCCCGCGTGGATGGTACCCATCCCACCTGCGCGACGCTCCGTGTGGGATCGAAAGGGCGCCTCCCAAGTGGGTTGCTGGGAAGGAGAATGATGCTCCGAATGATAGAGGCAGCTTGGGCGAGAGATCCTGTTCGGGTGGGAGGGGGTGCAGTGGTGCGTCCCTTCGTCGATGCCCACCGCGCTGGTGCACGGCCGGTGCCAGGCAGCTGAGGTTCGGGGGCGCGGGCAAGAGGTCCTGTTCGGTGCAGGCTGATTTCTGCAGGGATGAACACGCAGCAGGCTAGGGTGCAGGTGTACGTTAGGGTACACGCTGTCTTGCGCGATGGGAAGAGAGTGTCACCCACCCGAGCGCATGGTGGGTTCCGTTGTCGTTCTGTTTTCTGCGGCAAGTTTGGAGGGTCCTTTGCATCAGCTAGTGAACGCTCTGAATATTGCGGAAGCTCCGTACGAACGCTGGGAATCTTGCAAGCATCGTACTACGCTTGTGTCCGAGCGCAGCTCGCTGAGTCAGAGAGCACAAGACCACGCCACATGGCGTGTTCTCTCAGAAGTATGCATTGGGGTTCTTTCTGTCTCTTTTGGTGTTTCGTTCGTCTTTTCCAATCAAAAGGCTCCGTTGTTCTCTGACCTGGCGTCGCGCGCTGCCCCTTCTAATGGGCCGCAGGACGAGCCGCTGGACCTGACCGCCACGTGGCGCCACAAGAGAGGCTGCACGTGCAAGAAGTCGGCGTGCTCGAAGAACTACTGCGAGTGCTTCCAGGTATAGCCCTGCTGCCAACACACCCTCCTCCCTGGCTGCTCCACGTGTCGCTTGCTCACATGACTTGCTCACAACAGTGGAGTGTGTGTGCGGAAAAGGGGGGG
>WELA01003305.1:249724-260760 GCA_009602735.1 Mesotaenium endlicherianum
GGGGGAGGGGGGGATGGTGTGTGGAAGGCGGTTCAGAACATCGAATGCTAAGTAGAGCAGACAGCACTACCCCCAGACAGCTGTCAATGCATCCTTCCCTGCCTTCTCCCTCGCCAGTGGCCAGCCCAGGTCGTGTTGGCCGGGTTTTTTTTCCCCCCCTGAGGAGAAGCTTCGTTCGGGTGCGTTCGGAGCGAAAAGCTTGGCTGGTTGGTGCACTCGGAAAAGAAATGCGTGCGCAAGGCTGCACAGAGCTGACCCGCGCTGCCACCTGTCGCTCGCGCTCCCGTCCGTCCGTCCGTCCCTGGCATTTGCAGGCGGGAGTGAAGTGCAGCGAGGGCTGCAAGTGCGACGGCTGCCAAAACCCTTTCAACGCCATTGACGGTGAGCCCTCCCCCCTCTCCCGGGCAGCCGCTTTCGCGCTCGCCCACTTGCTTGCGGTCGCGCGCTCGCACGCTCGCATGCACGCGTACTTGCTCGACTTGGAAGAGTGAGGGAGAGTTTTGTGGCATGGCATGGCTGAGAGGCTGTCGGGCGCGCTGGGGGATGTGTGGATTGCATGTCGTTAGTCTGAGCATGTTCCAATTTGACCACTCACCCAGTGCATCAAGCATGGCCACTAATCTTTCCGCGCTCGCGCGGCGAGCTCTCGGTCGGCTGACGACATTGCAGGGGGGGTGCATCCAAGAGGAGCGTGCGCATATTGCATGACGGGAAGGGAGGAGGGGGGCGGGGAGGGGAGGGGAATGTGGCATGATTGATGGCGAGACGTTTGGTGACCTCTCCTCTGTTTCAATTCAAAAGGACTCGAGACGTCTTAACACTTGGTCTTTCCTCTGACTCTGCAACTTAAGAAGACTCAGCGCTTGCCTGCCTGACTGAGCGCCTAGCCTTTTCTCTGTCATTGATCTGAGTTGAGATGACGTCTCGCTGGATCAACCGTGCAGTCACTGGAGAGCCTCGTGTCTTTCGCTTGCGCTGTCTCTGCGCTTAGCCTGCCTGACGGAGCGCTTGGCCTTTCCCTTTTGTCATAAACGCGAGTCGAGATGTCGTAGCGCTGGATTGATGTCCCAGGCACTGGGGGGGCCTCACGCATCATTTGGCGTTGCGTGCTTCACTTAGTCATTGATTAGAATCGAGATGTCGTAGCGCTGGATTGATCAGGCAGGCTTTGGAGAGAGCCTCACACCCCCATCACATGCCGGCGCTGGCTGGAATGAGACGTCGTAACGCCGGATCGGTTGCGCAGCCACCGGAGAGCCTCGCAGCGGGCGCCTGCTTCTCTCAGTGTCATTAAAGCGAAATGTGATGTCGTAACGCCGGACCTTTTCTGCAGGCACTGGGGAGGCCCACGCGTCGTTTGCCGGCGCAGACTGTGAGGTGCAAGCCCTCCTGTTTAATGACGCGGACGCGTCCGAGCCGGCTGACGCTGCGCTGCCTCGGCCGGCGGCCTGGGACCCCAGATGCGTGCGATCTGACGGTGGCCACGAGGTTGAGGCAGAGGCGGAGGCGGAGGCAGATGTGGGAGGGGATGCGTTGGGAGACGGGCTCTTGGAGAGCCCCGATGGCCATGGCAGCCCCCCGGAGCTGTTGCCTTTCACGCCAGGTGTCACGCACGCGGGGTGAGACGCGCACAGCGCTTGCCCTTCTCTGGATGTGCAGTGATCACAACGAAAGAGTGGTTGGGGGGGCATTGGCGGGCCCGAAGCAGCAACAAGCAAGCAGCAGGCAGCGCCGCATGTTGTTGCCTGTTCGAAGTTTGTTCGCTCTTACGCGTATTTGATTGGAAGGTTCCTAAGCTGCACAGTGCACGCTTGGAGGTCAAAGATTCATTCGTTGTTGGTTGAATTAATCATAAAAGAGGGGCTTCGCTACGTGTCCTGGGGCTTGTGTGAGCCCAGCATGGCACTTGGCCAGCTGGCACTTGAAGAGCTTCCTTGTTTCCGTGTCCTTTTTTTTCACTTGTGACGACGGAGCACAACCCACAGTGGAGCTAGCTGTCTAGGGTTGAGTGGGGGGGGAAAGGGGGGGGAGGAGGTGGGGGTATGAAAGTGTTAGCTGCTGAAGGGGGCACGTCAACGCTCAGCTGGTGAAGAAAGAAACAAGGGGGATTGAAGGGGAAAGATGTGCGCACAAGTGTCGGCTGCTGCTGCTTGTCTTGCTCTCGTTGTGCCCATAGTCTTGCGCGCACGCTCGAGCACAAGCACTCTGCTGCTAGGAGTGATGCTTTGCGAGCAAGCATGCGGGCATAGCTCGCCGGGGAACACGCTGTAGGGGCAGATACGTGTGTGAGACTGGCGTTGTTCGGAGGCAATGACACGTGGATGCGTTCGGAGCTCTCACGTTGTTGGCGCTGCACCTCGGGAGCCCCGCAGCCCCTCACTCGCGTGCTTCTCCTCCTCCTCCTCCTCCTCCTTGTATGTGTGTGCGTGTCGTCCCATCGTGCGCGTTGCGCCGTTGCAGGCCCGGCCCGAGACTGAACCCCTCACCCCCATGCTTCTCCCCTCCTCGTCCGTGGGATGCTCTCTCTTTACTTTTTGTGCGTTCGTGCGATCGTGCGGGTGCGCAATGCCGGCGGTGCAGGTTCCTTATGAAGCTGACGAGCGGAAGAAAGGGCTCCACCAAGCGGCTGCTCACGTCGCTCAATGCCACGGGCCCCTCCCCCTCCCCCGCCCCCTCCCCCGCCCCAGCCCCCGCCCCCGGCCCCGGCCCTGTACAATACGCCCCGCGGGAGTCGTTATCTCCAGGCACGACACTCGCCTCGTCCCACCCTCAGTTTTGTGACACGCCCTCGGCTGCTCCCCGGTGGGGCGCGTTGACGGCGACTCCTCTGCCTCAGACGCCCAACAGGCCCCTGTTCACACCAGGCTCCTCCTCCGGCGCCGACTTCCTGTCACCCGGCGACGGGGGGGTGCCAGCTGGTGCCGCCGTCGCTGGAGCCACCCCCCAGAGCCTGCTTGCCCACTTGATGTCACCACCGCCGCCCCCCGACAGCACCGCCCACGCATCAGCTGAGCTGGCAGCACTAGCTGCTGCTGATGCTGCTGCGGCAGGTGCTGCTAGTGCAGCAGCTGCTGCTGCCGCCTCTTCTGGTGCCTCTGCGGGTGCAGGTGCCGGGTCCGGTGTTGGGGCCGGGGACGGTGCCGGTGGTGCCCCCGCACCTCTCCTGGGCTCCTCCTCCTCTGGCGTCGCTGCCGCCGCCGCCGATGACAGCAAACAAAAGCAGAGATTGGAATTGTCCCCGACAGGCACGGGCACGGCAGCGCCGGTGGCGGGGCCCGGGCCCGGGACCAAGGCAGCAGCCGCAGCAGGGCCTCTGGGAGCAGGAGGGTTGACAGGTGTCGCCGCGAGCAGGAGCTGCGCCGCGGACGAGGCGGTGGACGTGGCGAGCGCGGCCTCGTCGTCTATGGCGGCCGTCATGGGGGCAGGTCAGCCTACGGTGATGGACCCGACCACAACGACGACGACGACGACGGCGACATTGATGGCGGCGACGACGCTGGCGAGCGTCGCTTCCCTTTCCACCCCTTCTTCGGGCGAGGCGTCTGCTGCGCCGGGAGGGGTGGGGACAGGCGCGGGGCCCGGGGCGGGGNCAGGGGAGCGTCGGGAGCTCCAGGAGGGCACAAGAAGCTGTCTTCTCCTTACTACCACCACCACCAGCAGCAGCAGCAGCAGCAGCGGTACCAGGAGCCCTCCTCCACCTTCAGTCCAGCTGGCAGGTACGAGTCCCGCCGCAGCAGCGCGGCCTTCCAGCCGCAGACGCCGCGCCGGAGCGGAAGCACGGGTGCGGGCGCGAGTGTGGCGAGCCAGGAGATGCTCGTCTGTGACGCCGGGTTCTTGTCGGAGGTCCGCGCTCCCTCGCATGAGCTGGCCTCTCCACCCCCCCCATCCTCCTCTCAGAAGTGCTCCCTGGAGGAGCTCTCCCCTCTCCAGGAGCGCTGCGGCCCTGGCCCCTCCCACGGCCGCTACCACCACAATCATCTTCACTCCCATCATCACCGCCCCCAGGCCCCCTTTCAAGAGCACCATCATCAGGAGAAGGAGCAGCTGCTGGAGGAGGAGGAGGAGCAGCAGCAGCAGCAGCAGCAGGAGGAGGAGCAGCTGATGGAGTCAATGGAGGAGTTTCGCGACATGGCGGAGGAGTTTCTGTCTGGAGGCTCGGGGGGCAGCGAGGAGGAGGTGCCTCGTTTTGCAGCAGCCGCAGGAGTAGCAGCGGGAGCAGTCGCAGCAGCAGGAGGAGGAGGGGGACGAGGAGGAGGAGTCGAGGACGAGGGCGACGGCGAGGGCGAGATGGAGCCGCCGCCCGAGGCGTGCACCAAGTCGTCGTCCCCGGGCAAGCGCAAGCGCGTCTCGCTGCCCCGCCAGCACCCGCACCATCAGCCCCACTCCAAGGCCTGGGCCCACGCGCAGCAGGGGATGCGCACCGGCAGCAGCGGCGGCAGTGGCAGCGGGCCAGCTGGCGACGGAGGAGACGGCGCAGGGGCGGCGGGCTTGCCGGCCGTCGCAAGGCTGTCGCTGTCGCCGACGCGGGTCGGTGCCGTCAGCACTCCCTCTCCGGGGGGGAATGTCCGCGCTGGCCGCTTCACCCTCAGAGCGCTGCCCAGCCTGAGCCCGGCAAAGCATCTGTCGAGCTCCCAGGGCTAGGGCAAAGTGCGAGCAAGAGCGTACGTGTGCGTCTGTGCGCGTGCATGCGTGTGCATGGGTGCGTGCGTGCGTGTGTGTGCGTGTGTGCGCGCTTGCTCGAGTCTGAGAGGTGCGAGAGTGAGTGCATGGGCGTGTGGACCGTGCGTGCGCACGTGAGCTCCCAGAAAGCTTTTTGAAAGGGATGCAACGAGATGGGCGAGCTAGTGCAGGTCGAAATGCCGGCCCCAAATGAAAACAACTGATAAGGAACTGGCGCCGGGGATTCGGCTTCAGGAAACAAAGCTTGCCTAGGAAGTTTGTGTGTTGGCGTGTTTATACGTAATAATAAGTGTGCGCATACGAGTAGATGATTTATGAGACGTGCAGACTTTATTGGGATGGGATAGGGTGGGCTGGGCGGGATTGGAGGGGAGGAGGTGCTTGGTGCGGGGCAGAAAGGGAAGGGCAAAGGTGAAGGTAGTCAGGACCCTCTGTGGAACGTAGTGATATGCCATAGTGCGCGTGTATAGATTCTTTTTCCCCACATCCTTTGCGAAGTAGGTTAACTTAAAAGTCGCACGCTGTGATAAGGAGAATTGCGAAGAGGGAGATGGTGTGCTAGGAGGTAGTGTATAGAAGCTTCGAATTCCTTTTGCAAACGAGTTGCACCCCTCTCGTCCTCTGCCATTATCTTTCTACCTATATCGAGTAAAGCTCTTGACAAGGGTAGCCAGCTATATAGTGAGTGAAGACAATTTTCGGTGGACAGCAATTCAGAAACTTGATGGCTTGTATCATAGTTTCCCCTTATTTAAGCAAAGTGATATTGTTTGGGTATAGTCTGACGACTTGATGATGAGTAGTCATTAGTAAATGTCTGTTTATAACTTTACTTACTGCTTTCTGCTTTTGTGGTACTGCTCGCGCTATACCACTTTCGCAAATGATTGTTATCGAGCACCAGTTGTCTCACCTCGGCAATGCTTCTACCTACTTCCTGGAGGTTGTGGTGGAGTATCTCAGTGAATGCAAGAGTACTTCTCAAGCTCATGCATTGCCTTAATCTTTGAGTGCATGCAACTCCCGTGCACCGTACGCCAATTTGAAAGCACATCATCGGTTCAGGGTCTTTCTTGTAAACTTCTTAAGTAAGGTCTCGAGTTGCACAGAGCCAGCCAGTCTGCAAACCAGGAGAACATGAATAAGTAGGAAGGCCACCTCTTACTTTGGATTGTAAGTGGAGAGGTGGCCAGTGACACGTCACTGTGCTAATCAGTCATGTGCGGGCTCCTGCCTACGCCACCTGTTGATCTGCAGCCTACGTGGCTCGTTGTGAGCCGCCCCATCGGATGACATTTGGAGACATATATGTACACCACGTACACAGGCAAACTGAATTGGCATATATCTCGTACTGACTTAATGCAAAGCTACCCATGATGAAAACTATATCCCATAACATCAATAGGAGAACCAATGTTTGACGAACCTCCGAGGCTCTCGAGTCAGCCTGAGAAATGCAGCGGGGCAACTATAAATCACTCCTTCTCAACTGTGCCTTGATTGTCCTACATCTAGAAGCTAAGCTGCATGGTCTTTTGTCATTCATGCACACGTGTTAGGGCTAGCGGGACGTTTCATGCATACGGCTGCCCGTGAGAGCTCTTTTGCTTGCCACTCCTAGTCTTATATCCTAACCTGGGGCTGGCTCTCCCTGCACACTCTCTCTCCACTCGACTCCCTGCTGAAGTTGCTGCAGCCAGAGCATCGTAAGAACTCTTCTCTTTCGCTCTGACTCCATAGTAAGATTGGCCACACAATGCAAGACAACAGCTCAACTAGCCCTAGCACTTCAGGCAAGCACCACGCCCGCATCAAACTCTCTGGTATGACTCGTGAGGGGCAATGAGGGGGCCACACAATGGGCGAGATAAGCTACCCTGCAACTAAACAACCCCTCGGACCTCCATCTTGTATAGACTGCATAGACTGTACAACAGAAGGTCTGCTAACTACAGGCTATTAAAATTAATGCCCCCCAACTTCTGCTCGAGCTACAGCCTCCACAATGGCAAAGAAGGCGAGAAAAAAACAGGATGAGCGAAAGATACTTCTGAAAAGAAGAAAATCTGGGATGCCCCGGAGCTGGTGCTTGTGCCGGTGCTGCTTCAGGGAGAGAAGGGGCCATGAGACGAGAATGGAGTGTCTCATGCCACCTGTCAAAATCTGCTGGCATGTTCGCCTGTAAGCCGAGTGGCAGCCAATGGGAGGCGGCCCTCCACGAGGGGAGACGCTTGCACGTCCCACACGTGCGCGTGCTCCAGCCAATGGAGGGAGGGATTGGGAGGGACTGGGGAGGGACTCCCTTCGAAGCTGAGGAGAGCTGCAGACAGGCGAAGCTTCATCCCGCAGAAGCAAACACCAGCCTTGCCTCGTCCCAGGGGCCGTGGATGGAGTACTTGTACTTCTGGATCCATATGAGCCATAGAGGGCACAGGAAGCTTGTGAAGGCGACTACCACAGAGAGAAGAGCTGCCAGCGAGCTGCTGAGAGGCACGAGAAAGAGCGTGCTCGGGACGATGGAGGCGAGCGAGAGACGATACGCGAGCCTCTTGGAGCGCTTCCTGAGGCGGTGCCAGACCGCGGGGGAGAGCACGAAGAGCTCGAGGGAGAAGAGGATGAGGCCGAACACCGTCGTCTGCGAGTCGACGCGGGAGGAGAGGAGCACCGATGCGAAGATGGAGGCCATGAGGGAGATGTTCCCGGAGAATTTTGAGGTGACGGCGTGCGAGTAGGTGTAGTCGTGGAAGAGGAGGTGGACGAGAAGGAGGTACACTGTGCTCGTCCAGATGGTGTCGGAGCTGATGGACCTCGTCAGAGTCTGCAGGACAGGTGTCAGGACGTAGACGCCTCCTACTAAGAGCGCGCACTTGAGAGCGTTTCTCATGATGGCTTGTCGGCTCAGAAGGGCCTGCTGCGTCTCGGTGAGGAGCAGGCACCCAATCACAGCAGCCAGGAGAATTCCGTCGATGAGAAGCAAGGGCATGGCCCCCAGCTTGCCCTGAAGCACGTAGGCAGCCATGGCCGCCACAGTGACAACTGTGCAGATCTGCTGAGAGACCACTATGGAGCCCCTGACGACTGTCCAGTAGTCCTTCTTGACGACGTTTGCATTCATCACCAGCGATGCCAGGAAGGTCTCATCCGTGAAGTTGTCTTCGTAAGGCTGCTGCTCGTACAGGACCTTGCGCCATGGAGGCTTGTGCTTCTTCTCCGGATGTCCTGCACCTCGTGGACACTGACATAGAGTGCACTTGGGTGCTCCATCCACGTAGGCACATCCATCCCACGGACAAAAGCGATGCAGCTTCTCCATTATCTCGGCTCCTCCACACCAATAGCTTTGAAAGTGCTGTCGCGTAGTATGATGATTTTGTAGGGATCTGATTGCAAATGAAGAGTTTCTGCGTGGCTGTTGAAGTTGCTGAGCCTCATTTGTCCTCGCTTAATACGCTTAACGGGATGAAAACCGTGAACCTGAATGCAATGGCGCACGTATGACAACGATGCCTTTATTGCAAGTGCGCAATCGACCGCCTTCCACCTCGAACGTGCCTGCTTGTGATTGCTTGTGCTAAAGCATTGTCAAAGGAGGGTGAAGAGATCTCTACGCTGCAAACTGCTGCAAACGTCTACATAAGCAGACTGAAAAGAACTTCCAAGCTGAAGACCTTAGGAAGAGCCGCGTATAATAGTGCGACGGTGTGCAGTATCATCTCATCTATAAATTATCAACTCCCACGGACGAGCACCATTGTGATTCAGCTTTGAAAATTAACACGTGCTCGACGCTCTGAATGTGGCTCTCCAGTTTCGTCCGCAGTTAAACATCTTTCGTTTGCTAGTAACAGCTCTGCTTCGTGGCGCCTTAATCAACACACTTCCAGTGACGAGAAAAAAGACATACCACAGAATTCAACATAATCATCAAAGTCTTGTACAATGAAGTGCTAAACTGATGTAACACCTTCCTTTTTCGCCACGGCTTGCTTCATGGCCTCCGCATGTTGGCCTGCAGTCCAGCTTGTGGCTCTGTCTACTGCAGGGCAAGGTCTGGGGAGCGGAAGGTATGGCTCAAGATCCCGACCAACATTGGGGAGGTCCACAGTTCTACCATATCAGGGGGCTAAGGGCCAGCATGGAGCTGGAAGGAAAGGCGCCAGGTGGCAGAATGTGACTGTTCGAGCTGCTGACACAAAAGCACAGGAACAGGTAGGAAGGAGGCTCGTATTTAGTGCATATGATTCCGGTTGTTTCTGATTATATATGTCAATATTACTCGTATTACTCCCCAAGGCAGCAAAATCGAGGGCTCTTTCAACTGCCTCTTGCTGTAGCTTGGTGGCTTGTGTTTACATGCTTGAAGGGTACATGGATGAAGGGAAAGCAAAACAGTCTTCGCCTGCAGGCCATAGCGGCTGGTCTCAAGCCTACTGTTGAAACTAATCCTACATCCATCCGAGCCCTTAAGAGCATGCGTGCCAAACGACGTGACAGCGGATGATTAGGAAAGGCTCGACTTCTTTCTGTCAGGGATCATTGCACGCATGGACGGCCTCTGCTTATGCATGCACCACCAGATCCTCTCGTTAGCATGCTCTCTCAGACTGACGAGGAGTGAGGCGGGAGGAGGGGGGGAGGGATGGGGGGTGTAAAAGGGCACCCTCTCTGCAGGGCTTGTAAAGCAGGAGCTCAAAGAGGACTTCAAGGCATATGTGAACACGCCCTTGGATGACATCTTCCAGGCCTTGTTTCGCCGCAAGATGGCGCAGGTCAGTACTACGCTCTGCTCTTCTCTGCTCTGCTCTTCTCAGAGCAAGCATGCTCGCCTGCCTGCCAGCCCTTTCCTGCAAAAAGTCGAGGCGAAAGAGAGAAGTACAAGGGGAAATTGGGGAGGCTGGGTTCAACAGTGCAACTCGTTGCATGCATGATGACGAAGGGGGAGGAGGTGGGCTCGGGGGAGTGAGCCATCTGTCACCAGTTGACCCGCCAGAGGGCTGCAGCTGTCGTGTGGGAGACTGGGGACAAGGAATACTCGTTTCTTCTATGTATCATCTCACAGCACTTATTAGCCCCCCCCTCTGCTCAACTCATAGCTCAACTCCAATCAAGTACAGGGTTGGAGATTGCTCTAGCTATGGCTGCCAGCCAGACATGGGAGAAGGAATCTTGGGTGCAGCCTGATGTGTGTGTAATCATATTTTTCATGTTATGTTATGTTCATCTTACATGTCAAAAAGTAGCGTATGCATTCTGTTGGTGTGTGGGGCTTGTCTGCCACATGTACCCGCAAATACCTACATGCATTTGCTGTCACTCAGGCATGTCAGCTGCATGTACTCAATCAGACATGCACCTGGTATGATGGCGTATCCGCTACTTGTACTTGTGTACACACACACACGCACACACACACACACACACACACGCACACACACACACACACACACACAGACACACACACATTCGGATACTACCCGGCATGATGGCAGTTGTGCGTGTGCATGATACAACTGTGGTATGCACTGGGCAGCACGATGACTGCACGTGCGTCGTCTCGTCGCTGTCCGTTTTGACTTGAATACATCTCTGCTGCGCCGGAGATTCTCGCACATGCGTGCCCGTCGTGCCATTGGCTCCCTGCTAGTCAGTCCCGTTCCAAATGGCGATCAATATCCAGTTCGTCCTGTTGCGATGCCCCTTTGCCCTTACCTCTTTGCTCGCACCAAGCAAGACCACCTCTACACCTCTTTAACTAAGGTGTAGCTAAGGTGTAGCTAAGGTGCAGCTAAGGGAGCCCCAGGCAGATCTAGGCCCCCTTCACATAGACACAGCGTCGTGCGAGTGTTCACTCAGAGGAGGGCCGTGGTACTTAGTTCCTAGAACAGGAGTCCTGGCAAGCTTAATCCCAACTGGCGCTCGTCCAAACTGAAGCTTTAATGGGATCTGCCATGTGCCTGTCGGCCTCCGCTCACCCTCACCCTCACCCTCACAAGGAAAATCCTGCAAGTTCCCTATACCCTCCGGCGGCGGCCGACACAAGGAAGGGGATGATGGCATCGCAATGAAGATGACTTTGATGATATTCGTGGCCTCGAGTCCTTGCGGCAGCCGGCTCACGCCTGGAAGGAGATGTAAAATTGCAAGAACTTAGTCGCTGTGGAGCAATCATACCTTGAAGCCAAGTCCTGATCTCGGAGAGAATTGATCGTCGACTGCAAGGCCCAGTCCATGGCTCGAAGCATTCGCCACCTTGCAAGAGCTCCTCTGCGTGGGAACCCCGCAGAGTGCCATCAGGCGACTGCTGGAGAGGTGGGAGCGGGCTCTCAGCTGGATGATGTTTTCACATCCCCCCC
>WELA01003305.1:317447-332086 GCA_009602735.1 Mesotaenium endlicherianum
CTCTCCCCCCCTCCGTCCTCCCGGCAATCAAAGTCTCGAAGCACATGCTCTACTGGCCTGCACTCTGACGAGCGGGGAAGCGCGGCCACCTGGCAGCACCAAGAGTGACTGGTGAGGCTCGCAAATGCACGTCGAGCCATGGTCAACCCGGGTCAGAGCCGACTCCCTCCCCTAAACCCTGACCCCGATCCCGTCGAGAGGGGGGATGCGGTGCGTTGCGACAGGAAAGCTCGAGATACGCCGCCTTCCAGGAGGAGGGGGACCCAGCGGGGAGCAGGGCAAGGCCGTGGGGGCTGGGCGAAAGGCGGGAATAGAGAGGGAGAGCATGCGCACATCTATGCTCACACTCGCACGTGCTATAAACACGTGTACCCGCGCAAGCACAAAGACAAGCGCAAGCACGGAGGCCTCCCCCCCGCGTCCTTAAGCCCTTGTAACCCGCATCCTGAAGACGTCGAACAGCGGCTGCATCCATCAGCCCTTAAACCCTCGCCTGGGCGGACACAGCTGGAGCAGGGACGGGCTGCCGCCCGGAGCTAAGAAAAAACCCTAAACCTTTAACTTCAAATCTCCACCCCCAACCCAAACTCTCGCTCCTCTGTCCCTCTCTGGCCAACCCTCTCCTGGGCCAAGGGCTAGAACGAGGCCCAGGGGGGCAAGGGGGGAGAGAGGAGAAAAGAGGGGAGAGGAGGGAGAGGGGGGGGAGAGAGGAAAGGGGGAAAGGGAAGGGGGGGGGACGAGGGGGAAGGTAGGGGCAATGGGGGGAGAAGGGAAGAAGGAAAGACGAGAAAAGGGGGGGTGGGTGGGGGGGGAGGCTGGTTCTGCTACAGGCCATGCCGNTCTCTCTCTCTCTCGCGCAGACACACACACGCACATACACACACATACACACACACACACACCTGAAGTCTCGGCACTCTCCGGCTCAGCTGCTCTCAGCAGAGCCCTCATCAGGCAGATCCCCTCGCGGGTGTCGCAGAGCTGCTGACATCTGGCGTCGCAGTTCCTGCAGCACGTGAAGAGCACCATGCACAGGGGCCCTTGCACGGCTGCCACCTGAACATCGGCCAGCTCAGCAAACGTCCGAGGGTAGCACCGGAGCCAGACAGCCTCCTGATTGGCCGCGTCCCTGCCCCCCAGGAAGTTTCCCAGCACCTGCAGCGCCGCCCGCAGTAGGTCTACCGCGTCTTGGGGAAGAGTGCCAGTCTGAACAGAACCTGACTCTTTGGGTGCCTTATTGTGAACAGGACCTGGTATGCCATTTGCCTCTAAAGTGCTGCTGCCTGCTGCAGCGCCACCTGTCACTGGGGCGTCAAAATCAGGGCTTTGAGTCTGCAGGCTCTTTAGGTAGGCCATGGTCCCGCTCAAGGTTGAAAGGTTGGCCCTGTCCTTAAACCCTGAACCCTCACGCTCCCCCAACCCTGAAAGTTTTGCATCCCTGCTGACATCACTCCCCCTCTGCAGATCAAAGAGGCCCCCTCTGAGGGCAGCGAGAAGATTCTCGGCCACAGATGCGACTCTGCTAGGAGCTTTGCACAGTCTGAACGCGGCCTGGTTTTCAGGTACACCTGCACATAGGTTTCTCAAAACCCTCAGCAGCAGCAGCAGAGGCCTCATAGCTGATGGTGAGAAGCTGAGAGGAGCTGATGTGGCAGTCGCATCCTGCCCTGCTGGCGCTTGACGGCGTGTAGTGTCTGAAAGAGAAGCTGACGCGGCATCCACATCCTGCAGTGGGGGCATGTGATAACATGCGACAGCTGGCCCGGCAGCTCCAGCTGGCTGCTCTTGAGCATAAGGGTGCGGAAAACTCAAAGCAGCTTCACGGGGCTGAAGATATGCCGAATGGGACGATAGGACAGGAATCAAAGCCGACAAACGTTCTACAGCCTTCAACTTTCCCAAAGAGCTTCGAACCTTTGCCTCCCTGCTTCGACTGATCAGGTCGTTCAGAACATCGTCAAGCTCTATAAGACATCGAAGATCTGCGTTTGCATAGCGAGATGCTAGATTCTCAAGCTGTGAGACTAATTGCTCTTCCATCCTTGCACTCGACATAACGCACGTCGCTTAAACGATCGTCCCAATGGCTATGTTAGAGTACTGTCTGACTCGCAAAGATAGCTGTACATAGAGTATTAGGGGCCTATCGCCCCCTCGTTCAGGCGCACCCATGACCAATTGACGTGCTGGGGTGCTAGTAATCCTGGTTATCTCGTCGAGGGTTGAACATTTTGGAGCGCCCCATGAGTCTGCATGAGAGCTGCTCCTCGTTCGCAAAACGATTTCAGTCTCTTAATTTTTTTGCCCTCGGTTATGTATACATGCAGTTCTAGACCATTCGCTGGTCTACGTTGGTCCACCTGGGCCTACCTATCACTGCATATTGATCTGACCTGCAGCATCGAGTGTGTGGAGGAGTGGATATTAATGGAACCTGGTTGAATCAGGGTTGAATTGCGTGGAATCTCGTTTACTTTAGAACAGTTACTTGGTCAACGCTGTTTAATCAGTGTTTAATGTGGTTTAATGCCCTGCTAAATTTACCACGTGGAGGTGATAACGCACAACTCCATACAACAATTTTCAAGTTCAAAATTACAGTCAGCTCATTATTGCCTTGGCGCTTCAAGTGGCTTCAAGCCTCGAATAATTCCTGTTGTCTTGGTATGCATGTGCGTGGATGTGCATGTGAATGTGTATACATGCCTGCCTTGTATTTCCTCAGTTTTTGGTAGAGAAATCGTTAAACCTACTTGGTAAACGAACGGAGTAATTCCTCTTTGATACCAGCTCTTCACTTGTGGAAGTTGCTCGCAAGAAGCTGACATACTAGCTGGGTTTGTAGCCGGAAGCAGCGATCTAAGGTACAAGCGATCGATTTTTTTTTCCACCGAGAAGCGCACGGTTACCTTCAGTAGGAATTGGTCTGGCGAAGAGGTCAGTGTTTATTGAACTGCCTGTATATCTATATCCGTTATACAATAATATATCAGGTGCAAGCTGTTGTATCTTGAGGTTACCTGGCTGTGGAATTTATCGTGTAATAGGGACGTACAAGTGCACTTTTGAACATTCGCTTCTGCTCTTCTCTCACTCTTACAACCAGACATGCACATCCGCTTGTGGAGGGCCTGTGCCATTCAATCCTATATGATATTTGTAATGAGTCCCTGTAGTAGTGGAAGTGGACTATTGGTAACAGGAAAGTTGAGAAAAGTTATGTCGTTGATTGCCTGAATGTCACCACGCATTCACAATGCATTCACAGTGTCTCCCCCCTTCTCCTTTCTCCCCCCACCCACCCCCCCATCCACCCTTGCTTACCTTTCTTAGGACCAGTTTCCTTTAATGTCCCTCCTGTTCCCAATTGCAGTTTTCAGGAGTGCACATGTCTGTCTCTGAATTTATGTGACTGCCATGCAGAAAGCATGTCTCGCACGCCTCTGGTCTCGAAGATCAAGAAATGACTCATAACAGTGAGAATGCTGCACTGCTTACTTGAGTTCCCCCCCTTGAGACAGAGTGACCCCCCTAAAGGCAGGGAGGGAAGGCGTAATTAGTTCCCTTATTACTGCTGCTGGATATTCATATGCTTCTACAAGGTGACATCTGCCTTTGTTCCCTCCTTGTCCCTGACAGTTGACCATTGACCAGCAGTCAAGCAGCAAGTCAACCAGCAGGTGACTTTATCCATTACAGTGCCAGGTCGGCAGTCCAACGCAGGTGGTCAAATGACAGGTGGCAGTCAGACAGTCAGGGACAAAGCACCAGAGTCTCCGCCGTCCGACGTGCCACAGGTTGATAATAGCTTCAAGCCGGCCTCGACTGGCGGCAGCGCTGCACCACAGGGTGGTAACGGCCACCCGCCAGCTGGCAGTGCCAGCATGGGGCACATGGCATCTGCTCCCCCCGACCACCACGTCAGATTCCCCAATCCCAGGGAGACGACCATCCCTGACCCTGTCACCCTGGGGGAGCAGTGGGCTTATGCCAGGAGGATGTACTCCAGGCACTATGCTAGGGCTTGGGGTTTAGCGATCACGGCGGGAGCGGCTGCCTATGGCATTGGATATATTGTCAAGGGCGGCAATCCCCTGGTTGACGATGACTCCCGACGGGAAGTTGCGGGGGGGAATGCCGAAGGGTCCAATTCCAAAGAAGAAGCAAGCTCGGCCGCTGGCGGGAAGGCGCCACGATGAGAGGACAAGGAGTAAGGAGGGGGCAAGTAGTCGGAGATTGGCGTTCAATTGACGGGGAGATGTCGTGGTGAATGAAGTACAGCTTGTTTCTGATACTTGTTTGTCCTGCGTTCCCTCTGTTTTCTGCAAGTTAGCTGGAGGATGTACAGTATAGCGCTTGTGCGGAACTGTGTACGTATAGATTTTCAGAGGTATACAATTAATTACAAGGACTCTAAGTGAGTGCCAGCCACTTATCTTGGTGTGCTTCAAGACTTCAACTGTACATATGTAAAGACAAAAGAGAAACATTTGGGACCCCAAGTCCCTCCCTTGTGACATTGTGCTACCGACGTCGTGTTAAAGAAGGAAGAGCAATGCATATATTTTCCTTTTTGGCATAGCCGAGAGATAGTGCATAAAATGCACATTATTATGCTTCGAATACATGTCAGCTATGTTGACCATTGGGATATTCTACATTAAGGGCTTCATGAATCAAATTTTGCATCTGATTACAATGTTCTTTGTGCGCTCTTCGTGTAGGATACCCATTGCACACTTCATGTAGACGGTAGGCCACCCCATGTGAGCTGAAGATGTATGCACTGCATTACATGTCATGTACAAGCAAATTCAATAATGTGATGATGTTAACTATTGTTTTGGCAAGTTGATTGTGCTGACTTTAGCATGCATATCTCACACACTAATGTTGATGTACTTGTAATATACTTGCTATTATTCGAGTCACCAACAGGCATATATGGGAGAACTGGCAATTGAGGAGTGCTCGGACTCAAAATCACCTAATAAGTTGACCAGCCCTCTCGCATGCTTTGTTTTTTTAGCACATACTTGGGACGCCTCATGAGTCCTACTGGATGGTATTTTGATGAGGTGCATAAAACTATTGAATAAGATATGGCAAACAGAGTTAGAACCCGAGAGACTTGAGGATAGCATTAGAACGTTTTACTTTGTAAGAAGGACATATCTTTAGATCCATAGGTATAGCTATTGCTTTACAATTGGCATTCATCTTGTGAACAATAATCCTTCCTGGTCTTTTTTCTTCATATTTGTTATACACAAAGGTTATTAGAAATGGGCCCCAAAGAGAATGTTTCCTACTAGAGGTCTCAAAAATCATAGATCCCACCGGGGTTCACGATACTGAATAACCGTGTCCGTTATATGCACACCGACGACTGATTGGCAACTTCAGCAATTTGATATTGCTTTCGCCTTGACCAAGAAGAACCTTTTTGTAAAATCTGTGTGAACCGGGCTCCTCGTCGAAAAAGTCTACGTTTTGTCTGACGCGGGATTCGTTTTTGATGATTACCTTTTTTGTGAGATTAGCAGCCTCGAACTTGCCTTGAAAAGCTTGTGATCTTGTGTGATCTGGTTTGCTTCAGTTTAAGAAGAAGGCTTCGAGCCTCTGTTTTCTTGTCAAGGTATTGACGTAGGATTGGAGGTTCCTGTAAGACGTACACGCTCGTTTTCTTCAGGCGGTTGGCTTTTGAGGAACTACGTTCTTGGAGGCGAGTGTTGTTTCATCGTCATAAAGGGCCACGTGCTGAGGCAAAGCGATCCACTGTGAGCTGAAAGGAAAAACACTTGAGATGGGTGATTACTACAGGTATGGGGGTAGGGAAAGAGGTCCTGGCGAGATGCAGTATGACGACAACAGGTTTGAAGATGCGTCCGGTCGAGGTGGCTATGCTCTGAGGGACGGTAGAGACGGGCGACAAGACGTAGGGCCACAATCCAAGCGTCGGAGAGACTTTGGTATGACATATCTTGTCTATGGTTCTCAATAGGATCAAGCTGAGAAGCTTCTCAGCCCCTCAACTTTTTGGATTCAGACAGTTTTAGGATATTCTAACTGGGACTGAAGTTCTTGTGAAGTTGTTTTTGTTCTACACAGGAAGTTTGATAGCTTCTTGACCATGCTAAAACTAGTGAAGGAGCATGTTGCTTTTAGCTTCTAATTTGAAAGTTATTTGTTGACAGCTTCCTGGTCTGCTGCTTTAGAAAGTGTCATTACTTTCCTTTGCTGCATCTTGATTGCTCCGACTGTCTCAAGAAGTTCACGAGAAGCCCTTGTCATCTTTATTTTGTGTCCTAGAGGAGTACTTTCAAGCCATACCAGTATAGCTGGTATAGTCGACTTATACATAAGATGCATGTTACGTTTTTTTGTGTACCAGTTGCAAGTAAGACAAAGCGCATGCCCCTTTCATTATTGGATTAAATTGACATTACACTTGCCCTTAAAAACACGGCAGAAGTTCATGTCTTCAAAATTGTAGGGAATAATCCCTTCAGAGTCTGCCAAAAACCTATTGCCGTGTGTTTATGGTGAATTCGCGGCGACAGAAAGAAGCGTCCCTGCGCCTGCACTTCTGGTGTGTCCTTTGCTATGCCATTTGGTACGTCCTCGAGGAAGCATGTTTGAGCTCTCGTTGTGACCTGACAGAAGCTGACGGTGTGCTATTCCCCTTTTCCTTATTTTCTGTCTAGTAGAAGATGTGCAGCAGCAGCCAAGGGGTACCTACATGCAGAGAGACAGGAATGGAGTGTTCATGACGCCCCGAGGCGCAGAGCAGCGCATTTTTGACGACCAGGGGGGAGCTTTGAGGCCTAGCTACAGAGACCTGGAGCTTCTTGCCGGCAATGACCTGGTATCTGTTAGACCTCAGTGCTTAAGCCCTCTGTGACTTACTCTTTTCCTTGACTTATGCTTCTGATTTGACTGGGGTCCACAGTCCATAGTCTAAAGTCTCAACGTTTCTGACCACGGTCTTGACACTTGTGGATCACCCTTGGCCTTGGAGCAGGTCACTGACTGAAGCTTGATGTTGCTACCATGAGTTGCTGCTGGGACACATGCGTAACCTACCACCACTTTTTTGGATGTGAGCCAAGGCTTGACAAGCTCCCAATGGATGAATTTTTTGGGAGTTGTCCAAGTTTTCTGTGGTCACACACAGGGTATTATCGGTCTGACAATTGCAAATAAGCACATCACCACTGGTGTCGTCTGAGGTCAAGAAGAGGAGAGTTTGCTGCTGATGTTCTAATTCACTCTGCACTCACACTTGGACATGTAGTCCGAAAGGAGGAGGTTGGAGATGTGAAAGAGGCTTTTGCATCCAAATAAAGTTGGGAGCGACAAGTCAAAAGGGGAAAATAAAGAGGGTCTCTTGCATGCATTGGGTCTCAATTGTACTCCGAAGGAACTAAAAGTAACACAAGGGGAACGACCTTCTAGGCTTTCAGCAAAAGACTCTTTACGCCATATTATCTACTGGGCATGTTCAGTCTGCACTTTTGCTTACTGCATCTCAAGATTCTCAGTATGTGCGAGCTTCTGATAATGTGATAGTGTCATTGTGTGCAATAAGTGACATTATGTCGAGCTCTGCAGCATGATTTTGCCCTTCTTGGTAGTGTATTGCTGCCTTTTCTCCTCGTATTTGAGTCGGAGTATATCTTACAATCAATCATGTGACTAGTTGCACAACTCTGCATGCTCCTCCAACCCCCATCTGAAGCCTGCTGTAACCAAAATCTTACTCCCTCCCTTACCCTTCAGCAGCCCCTCACAAACACAAACCCCTGAACTCAAACCCCTGTATAGATAGACACCCCTATGCAGATTACATCACACCAGAATTGACTTGCTTTTAGGGTTGAGGCGCTTTGAAGGATAACTTGCTTTGAGGGTGGACTCAATCTAAAGGTTAACTCGCTCTGGCACCGTCTGGACTTCATTGTCCATCTTCTTGAAATAGTCTGTCTCCTGATATCCTGTCTGCTCAGCACAAGCGGGGCTGGTTTGCCTAGTTGCTTGACTGCTGCCTTCTTGTGCTGCCTCTGCCCGTTAAGCTTATATGTGCTTCCTTCCCATACGAAGTTAAGATGCTACTACAGTAGCCAGTCAAATGCATCAGTTCTGCAGATTTAAATGCCGCCCCTCCAATCAACAGCCTCTCTCTCTCTCTCTCTCTCTCTCTCTCTCTCTCTCTCTCTCTCTCNCTCTCTCTCTCTCTCTCTCTCTCTCTCTCTCTCTCTCTCTCTCTCTCTCTCTCTCTCTCTCTCTCTTCTTCGGTATCCCCCCTCCCCCTTCCAACCATCTGCACTGCACTCTCAACATCAGAGCTCTTAACGCAGGAAAACCCTTAACGCAATAACTCTCCTTTTTGCTTCTGTCCACAACAGAGCACCTCAAAGCTTCACCTCAACCGCCTCGTGTATACCAACCTCTCCTGCCCAGTGTTCCCCCCCCTTCTTTCTCAGCTGCAGTACGCAGGCGCAGGCGTGGCCCCGCTGCACGGGGGGATGCGCGTGGGGGGCGGGGGAGGATTGGGGGGAGGCAACGCTCTCTCCCTTGGCCCTGGTGGGGGCCTCCTCCCCGACGACTCCATGATGATGGGCGGTGGTGGCAGGGGAGTGGACGTTGGCCTTGCCGGCAGGGGCCCTCTTCTGGGAAACGCCATGGCCACTCCTGACGAGAGTCATGGGGACATGCTGCCGCACGACGCGTCGGCCACGCTGTTTGTGGACGGCCTGCCCATGGACTGCACTCGCCGCGAGGCAGCACGTATCCTCTTCACATTCTCTGACGCTCTGACGCTCTTCTTCTTTCCATTGTTTAGAGTTTTGCGGAGTTTGGTGGGGAGTCTGTGGGACCTGAAGTTCCTAGGGTTTTTTTTTTTTTTTTTGAAACCTGCTAGTTGTATTTCTGCACAGCATGGACTGTGTGGACTTTGCGGAGTTTGCTGTCGAGCATGTGTGAGCCCAAATGGTTGATGTCAAATTAGTGGACTCTGTGTGGATTATGAGGACAATTTCTGTGGGACAACTTTATGGTGTCTTTGACTGCAAGCTCCTGGCGGGCATCTCACACGCAGACATTTTCCGGCCCTTCATCGGCTACAAGGAGGTCAGGCTCGTCCACAAGGAGGCCAAGAAGGTGCGTATCCGCACGGGTGTGGGAGCCTTTGTGTGCGCGCGCATTCGTGCGTGTACTCATGTGCGCATACACCCGTGTTTGTGTGTATGTGGATGCATGTATGCGTATACGTGTACATGCGTGTGTTTGCAATGCATGTTGAGTGTGCATGTGTGTACGTGCTGGGGAGGGAGGACATTTGCAACCCTTTCCGCAGCTTCCGTGCAGTGCCTCAAAACCTAACAGGACAGGAGACCTTACTTCACTTTTGAACTCGGTAGCTCTTGCAAGTGCATCAGTTGCCGCGTTTTCCCTGTCCCTCTCACCTACTCCCGGTCCTCCTTCTTTCTCTTCCCCCCTCCATCCCACCCCTCTCGCCCTCTTGCACTCAGGCATGATAGCCTACTTCTCGCTCTGGTTGGAGCATTCAGCTCAAAATGTCTGCCCCAGCAGCGGAGCATCAGACCGGAAAAGCTGGGAGCAGTCATGCGGGACCTCCATGCTGCTGCTGCTGCTGCTGCTGCTTGGACTGCTCCCCTTTTGTCTCTCTCGCTCCCTCTCTTTCTGGCTCTCTGGCTCTGACTCATCATTGACCGCAGACTGCTTCTTGCAGAGTGCTGACAGCAGACCGCTTCTCGTTGCTGACTGCTGCCTGTTGATTGCTGACCTTTGGTTGCTGATCGCTGACGACTCACTCGCGGCTGCTGAGCCCGCAATCTGCAGACTGCTGGCTGCACTGTGCTGCGCGCGAATTGGGCTTTCAGCCGCGTGACTGAGCGCACGCAGCGCCCGCAGCGCCCGCTTGTTTGGAAGTGCAGCTCTATTTTTTAATCGGACGTTTTGGTGCATGTGTGTAATCCGTTTCCGCCTTCGGCTGGACAGAGCTCTGACCGCGGGGGAAGGGGGTCCGGTCTCGCTCGTGCTTGCTGCCGCCCGGGGCTGCAGGGTTTTGGGGAGAAGGTGGCGCTGTGCTTTGTGGAGTTTGCAGATCCCCGCTGCGCCGCCACTGCCCTCGAAGCTCTCCAAGGTTCTCTTTTCCCCTCTCCCCCACTCCGCCTCCCCTCTTCCCCCTCTCTCTCTACATGTGTGTGTGTGTGTGTGTGTG
Organism: Mesotaenium endlicherianum; assembly: GCA_009602735.1. Taxonomy (NCBI): domain Eukaryota; kingdom Viridiplantae; phylum Streptophyta; class Zygnematophyceae; order Zygnematales; family Mesotaeniaceae; genus Mesotaenium; species Mesotaenium endlicherianum. The sequence continues at coordinate 327,694 of WELA01003305.1, forward strand.
AGTGCGAGCGCGGGTATGTCTTTTGGACTGTTCCTGGGGCTTCTCAGATTATGATTGGACCTGAGTCATCGACCGATAGCCCGCGTGTAAAGTCAAGGACGCAATTTTAGCAGAGCAGCCGTTGCTCTCCACGCACGAGTACAGGAGATTGGCGCGTGCTCATTTGGCCTTACAGCACATTTGTGTCACAGAGGGCAGGCCAGCAGTGGCTTCTTGCAGTCCTACAGGGAAGGGAAAACGAACTTCTTCCCACAAGCTTAAGAGCTTCCCGCGCCCTTTTTTGCTTCTCCCGCGCCTCGTCTGGAGGTTCTCCTCCACCTGCGTGAGGGTTTGACGATAATGCCTTTAGGTCCCCAGATCCTCTTTTGTGCGTCTCCCTCTCCCACGCGCTCTCTCCCTGAGTGCCCCCCACACCTGCCAGCTCGCTCAGCTCGCTCGGCTCAACGGTAATGCATGTACTGTCAGGTGCCAGGTGGCACCAAGTTACGTCCCAGGAAGGTTGCCGCCTTGGGTATCCTAGGTCGCGTGCGCGCGCGCGCGCGCGCAATCGTTTCCCGTAAGCAGCGGGCACGGCTCCACTGCACAGCTGCTGCCGTTTTGCTCGACTCCAATATCCGCATGTATGGCCCGGCATGCCAGAAAACGATCCGCGAGTATGGGGCAGCTCTTTCGCCGTGCCCTTCTGGGCCTGCCTCGTCCGCTGTCGACATTTTAATTCTCGTTTCGCAGCATTTTCCATTTCGCGCGCCACTCAGCTTTCCGGGCACCTCGCGCGCACGCCACTCATACTTGCCACCCCGTGCTCTGCTTCTGTCCGCTCTCTCTCTCTCTCTCTCGCGCTCTCCCTCTATCTCCCTGGGACACGCTCGGCCTCGCTCATTCTCGCGGTGCCGCTCCGGCTATCTTTTCCTCTCCTTCTCCTCCCCCCCGCCGTGTCCTCGTCCCCCTCCCCCCTGCACCCCTCTTTTTGCTCCTCCTCTGCCTCCCCCTCATTCCCCCTCTTGTTCTCTCCCTCCTCCTCCCCTTCTCCCTCGTCCTCTCCCTCGCTCTCTGCCTCGCTCCTTCCGTCTCCCCTCTTCCCTTTTGCCCTCTCCCTCTCCCTCTCCCTCTTCCCTTTCGCCCCCCCTTTCTCTCCCTCTCCCTCTTCCCTTTCGCCCCCCGTTCCCTTTCCCTCTCTCTCTCCCTCTCGCTCCTCCAGGCTACCGCTTCGACGAGGCCGATCGCGAGTCCGCCACGTTGCGCCTCACATTCGCTCGCAATCCCGGCCCGCGCGCTCGCGACGACGGCTTCCGCGGGGGGCCAGGGCCGGGCTTTAGGACCGAGTTTCGCGACGACTTTGCTGCCAGGGGTGGCGGGGTGGGCGGGCGCCCCCCCCCGCTTCGCTAAGGAGAGCAGCTAAGGAGCGGAGCGCAGAGGAGAGAAAGAGTTAGGAGAGACTCCCGCGCGCCCCCCCCCAGACGTTTGCCACCTGGCACCCGGCAAATGCTGCTCCGCGACAACCGGTTTCTCTTACGTCGAACGGCCTCTCGCTCGATGGAGTGCGATCGATTGAGTAGTCTAAGCCAGTCTGCCGGTGCTGGTGCCAGATCCTCTGCATCAAGAAGTGGGACAAAAGAATGGTCAATGGAATGCCGTAGTAGTGCCAGTGCAGGAGACAAGACGCGTGCTCGAGAGAGTTGGCAGTTTGCGCTAGGGATATTTTTTTGAGACAGGGCATGAAGAACGATGCGAATCTGGCAGAAGAGAATCTGAGAGCTCTTTGAGAGGTGGAGCTGAGCTGGCTTCGACTGTAGCGGGCACAGCATCCGTTGGGAGAGACTGCAGAATTTACGACATAATCCTCTTCCTTCGCACGACGTCTCTTTTTGGTACACGCTCGCTGGTCTGTTCGATTGCCGTGTGAACAAATGCTATCGAGCATCATGTTGTGTTTGCCCTTGGGGATCATGGACTGTTTGCTGGCTGGCCATTGCATGTGGGAGGAAGAGTCTTTTTGTTTGTTGTGTGTGTTTCTTCTGCTTTCAATGTCAAGTTGCTCTCTGTGGTCTGTCTGTCTGTCAATCTTACAGATCGCTCCGCAACAAAGCCTAATGCCAAGGAGGTAAGGGCGTTACTGCCATCTCTTGCAATCCCTGGTGTTTGAAACAAGCATATCATCAGGGGAGGACATCATTTGTGTGCGCATGTGTGTGCTTCTCTGGGTGCCTGTGTGTGTGTGGGTGTGTGCGTGTGCTTTCGCGTGCTTCCATTTGTGATGTGGTTGCTTGTGTATCCCCGTCCACCTGTTGGGTCTGCTTTGCAAAGTTCATGGCTGGAAAATATTACAGCTGCATGCCACTAAACTGGGGCATTGTTGTGCCACTGTAATCCTCGTCGGGAGTCCGTTGAGGATTCCAAGCAAACACTGAGAATAGGTTCTGCATTTCAGCTAGTTCTTTTCCGCCAAAATTGCTTGGGTACTGGGTGAGGTGGCGCACTAAGTGCCTCTGGAAAATTTGTTTGTCTGTAGCAAGGACAAAGTCCTTGCTGCCTTTTGCATATACCAATAAGAGTGGTCTTTCCAGCCACTTGAGTTAGCCAACACGAAGTTGGGCACTCTTGTGTTGACACCTGTCGCACAGAAGACCGCAAGCCGTAGATGGTTGATTGATGCTTTACAATGATGCATGTCATATGCAACATAGGTGGTGGACTTCTTTACTTAGTCCTAGCTTTGTAAAAATGAGTCGGTACTTACCCGGTATAGGAAGTGCAAGTGTCGTACGTAGTCATGGCATAAGTTCAACTTAGGGAATTCAATCTGTAGCTTTTGCCATTGGCGCTGACATCTTATGTTGCACAGAATGCACCCCTTGGTTACTTGAGTCAGTCTTTGTAAGATGTAGTGGAGATTGAGCAGTTCAAGGGTTTTGCTTATATACATACAGGCATGCTTTTGTGCATGCAAGGTCACAGCACAACAGCAACCATATTGTAAGTAGAAGGCAGTCACAATGATTGACTTCTTTGCAATGGACGTAAAAGGGCTGGCAATTTTTGTAGCACATGCATGCATGCATGATCCCTGGTATGCAGTTCACCTAATCAGTGCCATGAATACTAAAAATCTTCAATATATGCAAGCCTTGCTGTCTGCGACATTAATCTTACTTTTTGAAGTGCATGTTGCTGATATACCATATGCGCCAAGCTTGTTTGAGCAGTGACATATATGTATATAGTGCCTGCACGAGGAAAACCTTGCTCTGGCCCAGCCCGCAAGAGGAGACCAGAGTTAAGCTGCCCTAGGAGGCGCAAAGATTGTCCATTACTGCAGATGTGATCGATCAGTTGGTGAGGGTTTAAGTTGATCATCAGGTGTCTCGACAAAAATGACAACATTAACCATGCAAAGGCAATCTGCTTCGCGCGCGTTTCTCGACTGCATTACACATCAAATCCAGTGGGACACTAGAGTTTCTTGGGTTATTCCCAACATCTTGCGCGTTATCCTCCCCACCACGGGAGGGGCTATAAAAACTGTTGACATTCTAACACTGTTCTGAGTCACAAGTCAACCTCGAACATTTTCCATATCCCCCCATCTTCCCAAGTGGTGTAAACAGTGCACAGCTGATTACATCAGAAAATAAACTTAGCACTTATTGCATACTAATCGACACCTTGCTAAACAAGTGGTAACGTGTAATAGCACCAGCTGACTTCAAACTCACCAGAAACCTCGAGTGCTGTAATCACGCTCCTTACTATCACGACTTCTACTGTGAAGAAGAGGAATAAGCTCCGGTAGGACCTTCCCAAGAGAGAGTTTCATAAGAGTCATGCCCATGGAGCACTCTGGCTTTGGCAGCGGCCGTGTATGGCCGCACAATATCAGGCATCAGCGGCCCCAGCAGCGGCTTCCCTCAAGGAAGATCGCACATACTGGTCCAGCGCTGCGCATGACTCCATGCATTGCTCCACCGCCTGCCACATGAGCCAAGCGTGAATGAAGTCAGACGGCAAGCGAAGGTCAGGTTGCGTTGCATGGAATGATCCACTTACGCAGTACGGCTCCCATCCACTGCTGCACTGCCTGTCAGAGAGAAGCGGGCCAAGAATTGGGAAATCGGAAGTCGGAAGTCGGAAGTCGGAAGTTGGACATTGGAAGTCGGTAGTCAAGAGTTTTGGTACCAGAGTGTACAAGTGGGAAGCGGTGCATGATTGATTCTTCATTCTCTGACGATCGAAATCCAATGACTAACAACAGACAACAGGCAACACCTCCCTGACTCGTTGCCCCGCCACCTGTCACAAGAGTGAGATCCGTGACTTCCTGGTTCAGACCTCAAGGGAGGCGTGACTGACACAGCTCGTGCACGTGCGCGTACGACATGTGCCGAAAAGGGGGGGG
>WELA01003305.1:344883-355846 GCA_009602735.1 Mesotaenium endlicherianum
GGCGGGGGGGGGGGGTGTCCATCGCAGCGGCAGCCGTCTCCAAAAAGAAAGAAGGGCCCCCGGAGGTGAACACCCGCCCTAAGTGTAGGCCCCCCTCATGAGTGAACCTTCCGGTCTGATGAACCCCAGCCTCTCATGCCCTCAAGCTCCGACCCTTTACCCTGACAACCCCGCGCAAGGTGCCCAGACCCAACTGGAGAGCTGCCCCCATCCTGCTGACAAAGTCAAGGCAGAGGGCACGGGGCTGGCTGGTGTGCTGCCGGCTGTAACCCGACCGGCAAGGACGCACGCTCGCACGCACACTCTTCTCAGCCCGTGCGTGCATCTCTCTGTGTGTGCGTATGCTTGCACGTGCTTTGCAGATGAGCATGCACGTGCACTTGGACGGGGGCCTGCCAAAACAGGCATCCTGCTGAGCCGGCTGGGCTGGTGAGGCGGTGGGGCACATGCGCTCTGCCGCTGAGCGCGCGTGTGTGCTTACACGCGGGCCTGCCGGTGGACCGCCAAGTGGCGGAGCGCAGTTGCGTCGCTCAGACACGGCGCTGGGCAGGGGGGCTTGCACGGGGCCGGGGTGTGGGCGCACACGCGCACGTGCGCGCTGCAGCCGAGTGTGCGCGTGACTGCGTGCGGGCTTGCCAACTGGCGCTTGTTGGATTGGCAGCTGCAGTCTTGCTCAACGGTGGCATGCGAGAGGGGCTGCCAGCTGTCCCTGGCATTCACCTGGAGCTCTAGGCGACAGCTGGCGCCCTGCGTGACTCGGCCGCTGAATCACTCGGTCTCGGCCTTCTCGGAGGTGCTGCCTGCCAACTCCATCCTCCTGCGCTCGCTCGTCTCCGTCTTGCTCGACGTGAGTGCGACAGCTGGAGGCCACCGGGACCACATGAATCTCCGGACATGCCAGATGGCGGCCGAGGAAGGCCCGAGGAGGGCCAAGGTCCTGGCTGGCGACGGTAGGTTCCTGGATTGCCTGCGGGAGCTGGTGGGCGGCAGCAGGGTGGACAGAGAAGACGGCCACGGCTCGTGCTTGCCTGCACCCACTGGAGGACTTCCACATGTACGGCAGGGTGTGCCGCCTCCCACCCGCTTCGGTGTGGGCTCTGCAGCTCGCAACCCAGCTCCTCGCAAGTGCGTCCGGCCAGCTGTCATGCAGATGAAGCTCCGCTTCTCCCCTCCTCGCCACCTCGCCACCTTGCCACCTTGACCTGCTGCCACCTTGCGACTCTCCCACCTCCCTAGCTGCCATTTGTTGACTCACGCTCGCTGCGTCCTGCTCCTTCTGCCCCCCAGTCGACAATAGGATGCCAGTACGCGCGCGTGTCTGTGCGTGTGCCTCTGGCCGGTGGGGCGGGCGGCCAAGCGTTGCAAGCCTGGAGCTCCTCTGCCTGCATGTCTGCGCCCGCATGTGAGCGTGTGTGCGTGCGGGCGTGTGTGTGTGTGTGAGCGCGGGTGTGCAGGCGTGCAAAGAGGGGCCACGGTGTTGCCTGCTTCCCTTCGCCCTTCACCTGCATTGCTCCTCGTCACTTAGCTTTAGCCCCAGCTCCAGCTCCAGCTACCAGCTCCCTTCCACTCTCTCTGACTCTCTCATGGCTGCTGCAGGAGGAGGGCGGGTGGCGGAGTACCCCAAGGCGGGACTGTGCAACTGCCACACGGCACGCTCGTGGGACCAAACAGTTGCTGCATCCTCGCTGGACTCGCCACGTCGGCACCCGCCACGTCAGCACCCACGGGGGCCCCACGCTGACCTGCTGGCGGTCGTCATGGGCTTTGCCACGCCTTTCTCATGCTCGGCTGGAGGAGGTGCCCAACGAGATGCTGCCACCTGGCAACCCTGACTTCCAGCCGGCGCTGACCGGTCAGACTCCGCTGCAGCTGTGGCTGTGTTAGGCGGCGTAGATTTCTTCCTCCTCCTGCTCCTCCTCTGGCAGCGGCGGCACTTCGGGGGGGCTGGTGGCAATCGAGGCGCAAGCAGGTTGGGTGAGCCCCAGTGCGAACGCGATCCGAAAGCACTGCCAGCTGGCAGCAGCAGCAGCCCCTCTTTTGTTGGCCGTCAGAGGAGAGGTCTCTCAGCGTGTGAGTGGGCCGCAGCACAAGCGCCAGGAGCGGAAGCTTGCGGAGCTTGTGGGGTGACGTGGACGGCACGCACGCGCATGGGCCGTTGCCCCCTGGACAGCGGGCGTCTCGCAAAAAGCGGGCGGCCATTGCTGAGCTGGATAGGGACAGATGCTGGGCAGATGCTGGGCAGGAAGTTGGATACAGATTGCACAGCGAGGCGCCATGGGGCGGGAAGGCGGGGCTGATCGCAGCGACGTGGCTGCTGCTGTTGCAGCCGAGCGACGGAGGGGGGGCTCTCCTCACGCGCATTCCTGCAGGAGCCGCTGAGCTGGCATGGAGAGGAGCGAGAAGAAGCAGGCTCAGGTCGCGACAGGTGGCTTGTCAGCAAGAGAATGACCACGAGGCGAAGCAAGTGATGGCGGCAACCGCGCTGCGGATGCTCGTGATTTAGGAGGCGGGCTTCTTAGCGGACGGTTGCAGGAGCTGGTCCCCGCTGTCAAATGTGCAGCGCTGCGTCAGCAGGCAGGGCCGGCGTCCCTGCTGATGGTATCTGTCATCGAGTCGAGCCCGCAGGGAGAGGAGAAGATAGCGGCAGCCGACCCGGGGGGCGGGGGAGGGGCATGGCAGCAGCCAAGGCCTGCAGGAAGGAAGGGGCCCTGGGGTGTGATATCTAGCACCCAAGCCTCTCCCTGTGCCCCTTGTCCCTCATTCTGGTCCTGCCTCATCCCTTCTGCCCGCACTTCTGAAATGACATGGTGGGAGAGTCGGGGGGGATGGTATCGTGGGGCCCCGGGGGGGGGGGGACTGTTACGGGACGCCCTTTGGCCCCCGCCTGAATCCCGCCCCAAGCCTGGCCCTCTCCCTCACACCTCCCAAGCACTTGCAGGCAGTAAGTCCAAAGCCCGGAAACCAGAATGTAGTGAAACAGATAGATAAAGTACTTAGTAAAATAGAATACTTTATCTATTCAAGACAAGGATCTTTGAACACAAGTGGTAGTGTAGTGATTTGAGTTATTATATATTAGTTTGCATATATTTTAATGTTTTCAAATATATTTGGAGTAGTAGTCAAGTGTGAATAGGTACTCTAGTAACTTGGTTCATGTCCTTTGAACCTTCCAAGGCATTTTCGAAGTTAGAGGAAAGACCAAGAAGAACTCCATGTGGCAAAAGTCAAATGTGCCATTTTTAGGTCAAAAGGACATGTGTACATTATTCTAGAAAGAGGTGGCAAGTTTTGGGATGTGTTGGGTGCCAACACATCAACATACACCTTCCTAGAAATTACTTATGTAGCAAGTATATAAACAAGAGCTAGAACATAGAAAGACATTCCAGAATCACTCTTGTACTTGCCAAAATCCAGAAATATATTAACTTTCAAGAAGCCATCTCTCTTTCAAGAAGCTACCACTTGTGTTCAAAGATCCTTGTCTTGAATAGATAAAGTATTCTGTTTTACTAAGTACTTTATCTCTCTGTTTCACTACAGGTAGCTTCTTGAAAGAGAGATGACTTCTTGAAAGTTAATGTATTTCTGGAATTTGGCACGTACAAGAGTGATTCTGGAATGTCTTTCTATGTTCTAGCTCTTGTTTATATACTTGCTACATAAGTAATTTCTAGGAAGGTGTGTGTTGATGTGTTGGCACCCAACACATCCCAAAACTTGCCACCTCTTTCTAGAATAATGTACACATGTCCTTTTGACCTAAAAATGGCACATATGACTTTTGCCACATGGAGTTGTTTTAGGTCCTTCCTCAAACTTCGAAATGCCTTAGAAGGTTCAAAGGACATGAACCAAGTCACTAGAGTATCTGTTCACACTTGACTCCACACAACACTACTCCAAATATATTCAAAAGCATTAAAATATATACCAACTAATACATTATAACTCAAATCACTGCACAGAAGCTCCGACCCTCCATCCCGATAGAGCTCAACTCCCAAGCAGGAGCTCCTGCCCAACAGCCCCGCAAGCCTGCCGGCGAACCCGCGCGTGCATGCCCCGACCCTGAGGGCGCCAATTCGGGAGCCCTCGCCCCTCCCCAACCTTGCTTCAAGCGCTTGCAGTGCAGGAGAAGGGCGGCAACTGCTTGGGACTCGGAGAAGGGGAAGGAGGCAGCACCAGAAGGCAGCATCTCCTCCTCCTGCTGCTGCAAAGGTGGAGCAAGGGGATGCGAGGATGCGTGGCGGCTTGGGAGGGAGGGATCAGGTGGTTTTAGGGCTTAGGGTGTTGATGTTCTCTCTAGCACCGCGCAGGGGGGCGAGGGCGTGCCTTGAGGCAGCTGTGGTTGCCATCCACGTGCTCTGTCTCTGGGCGGCCCCTTGCTCTAACCTCCTGCTGCTGTTGTTCCCTGAGGCGGGGTAGGACGGGGCGGGGCGGGGGTGAGGTTCCGGTGTGTGCATGTGCAGTATGTGCATGGGCGCGTGGGTGCGTGTGCCTGTGCGTGGGCGCGTGCGCGTGCGTGTGTGTGGGGGCGTGCGTGCGTGTCTGGACGCGTCGGCTGCTTGGGTCGCGACATGGCGTGACGTGCAGGGCTTCTTGGCGCAGAGGGCAGTGGTGGCGGGGTGCCCAGCTGGCGAAGGTCGTGGCGCAGGGGTCGGCTCGGGTCGCCACCTCAGCCGACACGTTAGCCTCCCCCTCCTCCTCCTCAGAGCCGCCTGCTGCCTCTGTTGCGCATGAGCCTCCTAGTGGGGCAGTGGGGCGAGCGAGGTGAAGCGGGGGCTGGCAGGGAGATGAATGCAATGGGATGGGGGGATGAGGGCGTGCTCTGGGCTCAGGGCTCAGGGGTGGGGGCGCGGGCGAGGCAGAGGCGTGCTGAGAGCCGTGAGGACGCCGCCCCTGCGTGCTTGCGTGCGCCTCTGGCTGTCATGTCTGAGCTAGAGCGTGGCATGCCTTCTGGCACTGCCTCTGCCCTCTGCTGCCCTCCCCTCGGGACAGGGGTGACGCTGTGCTGTGCGTGCATGCGCATGTGCGTGTGCGTGTGGGCACGTGTGCGCGCGCGAGGGCGCGTGTGCGTGAGTGGTGTGGGGGCGTGTGGCTGCTGTGCTGTGCGTGATGTGGCGTGTTGTGCAGGGCCAGATAGCACAGGGGTCGTGCTGGCGAAGATCGTGGCGCAGGAGTCGGCCCGCGTTGCCACCTCAACCAGCTTCCAGCTCTGTCAGCGCTGCTGCCGTCTCTGCACTTGTCGTCCTTGAGGTGCCCCAAGCCTCGCACCTCACATGCTTGAGGTAGGTGGACTCTCACACGTGATGGCTGACCCTCACGCTTGGCCTCCTCGGTTGGCGTGCTCTGAGAGGTTTGTCCACGAGCTAAATCCGCATGCTTCAATGAACCTCTACGCCCTTGCTAGTCAGCGCTAAGATTGGTTTTAGTTATCGCATGAAGGTGGTAGACAAACGTGCTTCTTCTCTAGTGGTCTGCAGAATTTACTGCCTCTCTCTCAAAAGATGTAGCAGTGCCCGAGTTTTTCCTTCCCACCAAAAATGATGGAATAATGTATCAATGATACATAATATAATATTGTCAAGAAATGTGTTGATTGTTGCAAATAGCCCTTTTCCGAGAAGTCTTCTCTTTTCCAACATTTTGCATGGTACACATGCACCTCTACTTTGTTAACCTTCCAATTCAATGACGTTGTGGCACTTTAAATGCACATGACAATGCACAATGTGGTAGCACGCCCACTGTTGTTTCTTGTGCATGTCATTTTGGTGTGCTATGTGTGCTTACTCAAGCACTGTGTGACAGGCAAAGTGCCTAATCTTGGTACGCAACAATGGTAGCTCTTTATAAAATCAAGTGGCAAGACCTTTGTTACCAGTAGGCATATACGTTGTCCCTCTTTTTTTGGCAAGAACTTAGGGGTGATAAGCATAACACTACTAATGATACAGTAGAGCTTTTTCCCCAATTTTACGTCATTAAAAAAATCAAAATAGAGCCCAAATTGTAAATAGAGAAATATACTTGAGAAAGTGGAAATTAGTGAGTTAAAATGCTGAACTCTTACGACCAAAAACTTTTTCCAGAGACCTTTAGTTCCATAAGGTGCTAAAGTGACTCCAAAAATAGATTAAAAATGCATCCGAATAACACAAATGGCGACGCTTGCTACGTACATGCCGTATGGACACGCACACAGATTTGCGACCCTCGATGACGCCGGATGGAGGGCCTAAAAAGGAGCGAGCATAATCGCGAAGGAGTACGAGGCTAGAGACGGCAGGGGTACGCGAGCAGAGACCGGAGGGGTACGCAAGCAGAGATGTCAGGGATAACGCGAGCAGAGACGGCAGGGGTACGGGAGCAGAGACCGCAGGGGTATACGCGAGCGGAGACTGCAGGGGTACGCAAGCAGAGATGGCAGGGGTACGCAAGCAGAGATGTCAGGGGTACGCGAGCAGCGACCGGAGGGGTACGCGAGCAGAGATAAATCAGGGGTACGCGAGCAGAGATGGCAGGGGTACGCAAGCACTTTATTTACGGAACCCCTTTGGACTTCACTTTATGCGTATTCTTTTGATTGTTCATTTGCGTACCACCTCCTATATATAGTATAAAATAACGCGCTTCTGCGTATCCAAAAAGAACCATTGCAAAAAAAGCTGGATAAGTAAATTTACACTAGTACATTCCTTGCAGAAAGACAAATCTCAGACAGATATACGCAAATATAGTTACATGAAAAGATGCATCCCGAAACTTCAAAAAATCGGTAAGCAAACTATTTGCAAACCGCCTGAAGTGGATGAACTTCCACTTCTCACAAACATGCGCCCGAAAAACACCCATGCAGGCAGGATCTGCATGCATGGGCACGTTTCAAGCTTTAGATAAGAGATGCACCACATCCTTGAGCAATTGGCATCATGGAAACCATTCTTCTTGGCTTGTAGAAATAAGAGTGAAAGAAAATCTACAGGGGACGGACGCATGAATTGCTTGATTATGTTCGTACTTATGCGATGTCAATCTCTTCTGCAAATTGAGCACTTCGCTTAGTTCTCTTTGAGCCGATTGTCAACACGAGTGTTTCGTGTAAACAGCTAGTGTTTCTTGTTGGAAATTGCAGGTATGCGATCGGGTTCTAGTGTGCCAAAAAATAATCAAAGTCAAGTAGCCGGAGCTCCCATACCATTCTTTGACGAGGAGCAATATGGGGATGATGATGAGATGTACAGCCTTGCTGGACAGCCAGGGGAGTCGAGGGCTCCAAGTCGTGGAGACTTGGCGTGGCCAGAGAGCCAAGTATTGCAGTCTCTGGCCAATATTCAGTACCCGCAGGCGACAAAAGCACGCCCAAGAAGGAACAAAGCCGACTTAGGTAGGGATACAGAAGGTTCAGCTAACTTGATTAGTCTGAAGCTTGCACATGGTCCACAACTTTGAGCTGACAGGTCTTCGCGGTATATATGTATTACAAGTCTGCTAAGAAAAATTTACGCTGAAGCTTTAATGGAGCAGCATACAAGACGCTCCAGAGTCAAGGTGTGGGCCAAAGTCGTCTTTACACACCAGCCCCTTGGACTGGTCGTTCAATATGGATCAGATGAGGAATTGCTTACCTTAGCCTTTTGGATGGGTGTGAACGAGGAGCAGCGTCAAAGCCGAAGTTCAGTATTAAGCATGCGAAGGCCTCAGAGGATGACCTGCTGCAGAATCAGTATGAAGTCGACAGCAGACATGGACATGGACATGGACATGGATATGGACATGGTGGGGGAGTTCCTCTTGCTAAGAGACTTCAGGAGCTCACCGGGCCACCTAGGAAACATCATGAAGGAGCGAAAGCAGTGGCAAAAGACAAGGCCTTTTCCAGGGCTCCCAGAGGGGTAAGACCTTCTTACTTCATGAGGTCATCCTTGTAGATCATATTTTCCTCTGATTTCTTTCGGAACCTTCATTGACTTTCCTGAAGTGTAAGATAAGGAGACAGGGACAAAGAAAAGCGTTGCCATATGGAGAGTAACACCACTCTTGCTCCCATGATGAGTTGAAGAAGTAGAGAGTAGCCCCACTTTGGCTTCCATGATGAGCCGAAGAAGCTTCAGCTTGACGACACAATCTGGTGGAAGCATTCGAGTGGAGCTCACTAATAAGTTGCACAAATTCCTTCCACCTGTATGGCAGCCTCGCAGCCGGCCCTCCAGGTGCAGCCATCGCACATGTGTATCACCACGAACTTAGCTTGCACGATGAATGCTTTCTCCCCTGCGAGGCAGGCTCACCAGATGCAGCCATCTGACTTAAAAAAATCGCACAAAAATTGATCCCTCCTGTATAGCAGTCCCGCCGGCTGCAGCCATCTCACATGTGTGTCACCCTCTAACTTGGTCAAATTGCTTATTCTTGCATAGCAGGCTCGCCAGATGCAGCCATTTCACACGTGTGAAGAGGAGGACATCCTGGATGATGATGGAGACTCGGACGAGTCAGTCGAGGTGAGCATATTATATAAGTACCTTGGTATCACCTTGGTGAAGTGCCTTTGTGTGAGGAGTGGAAGCCTCATATGTTAGGTGCAGTATGATGATGTCACTGCCTCAAGGTGTGTCTTCTGGCTATGCTGTGCTCTGCCTTCCACTATTGTCCCTGACTAATCTTGATCTACCTATTCATGTAAATATATATATATATATATATATATATATATTTACGAATATTATATGTGTATATATGTATGTATCAATCAAGTATATATGTTTGTGCAAATTTTTACTTGTATTCGATAGTCATACAAATGTAATACGCATTAATGTATAATCAAGTAATGTACATATCCGAGTTGATCTGACTCATGAGACGCTCCGTTCAAAGGCTCCCCTGGCCCTCTTTCACGAGCAATATGAAACCTCCAATCATGGCTGCGGTCTTGAAACTTTCCAACTGTCATAAAGAAGAAAGAATGCTGTCATTGCAACGAAATGCTGTCATTGCACAACGACATAAGTTTGTCATAAAGAGGAATCAAGGCTGTCATTAGAATAGAGAGAGAGAGGCCCGCACTGGGCTGCACGAGGACTGTGCGCTACAAGCTCTTTAAGGTATATATTATAGCAAAAGTGATGGATACTTTCTTGTAGTATGCTGGTGACCTTCAATGCTGCTCAACTGTGTGCAGACAAGTGTACGCATCACAAATTTGCAGCCTTACGAAGCTTTTTTCTGCTCCTCCTGTGCGCAGCAGCAAGACGCCCTGGTGAGGGTGCATCAGGAAGCACCAGGAGGCACCACTGGGAGCGCGTCCACACTGGGGCCTGAGGCCTCATCTGGAGCACCAGGCACTTCTAGGAGCGCGTTCACACTGGGGGCTGAGGCCTCATCTGGAGCGCCAGGGGGCTTCTTCACCCAGAGAGAGGACGACGATGGCCTCTCCATGGTACCAGGGGACGATTTGACCGAGCAGGCTGCGGATGTCTTCGGGACCGGGACGTCAGGGGGGAGATCAATTGGGAGAGCTGGAGTGTATGCGGGGAACAGTGAGATGGCGGGGCTGGCTTCCGCAGGGCAAGCTTTCGAAAGGCAAGCTGTCGAAGCTTACTATGTGCCTCCAGCAGACGACCAGGTGCATGCACCTGAGCGTGCGCCTCATGCGCCGCCTTCAGCAGGTCATGTGCATGCACCTGGGCATGCTTACCCAGGCCAGGCGCATGGGCCCGGTCATACACCCGGGCATGTGCCCCCGGATCAGGTGCATGCACCTGCAGAGCAGCAGCAGCAGCAGTTGGCACTGAGGCCCCGGCAGACAATAGCAGAGCGCTTCAGGAGCGACCTGGCGGCTCGGCCGGCTCCCCCCGAGGAACAGGGGGAGCCACTTAGGCTGATGAGCCACGGCTACGCTGTGTAAGTTTGCGACAGCTTCTTGTTGCGGCCATGCTGCCATGCGGCCATGCGGCCATGCTGCTGCGTGGGAGAGTATGTAACAGTCTGACGTCACAGCTACGCCGCCAGGGCCGTGTTGTGATTCACCTGCTCCACGTCGTTGGGTCGGGTTTTTTTTGAGAGCTTCTTTCCGCGGCCACGCCTGGTCGCTCTGTCGTGGGTTCTTGTCGCGACGGCCGTGCTGTGCCGGTTTGCGACAGCGTGCTGTCCTGGCTATGCCGTGTTGCGTGTGTCTTGTAAGTTTATGACAGCTTGCTGTCCCGGCTATGCCACGCTATGTCGTTCTATGACAGCTGGCGGTCCCAGCCAGGCTGTGTCGCTTTATGACAGCTTGCTGTCCCTGCTACGCCATGCTGTGGCGTTTTATGACAGCTTGCTGTCCCGGCCACGCCACGCTGTGTCGGTTTATGACAGCTTATTGCTTCCAAAATGCTGTGCTATAAGTCTTTGGCAGCCTGATGTGTGCCTTCTTTCCCGTGAGCCCCCTCTGCGCTAGTGCAAGAAAGGTACGCGTGCAAGCGCGTGCAAGGTTGGGGCAGATGTGTCTTTATCTATCACCCCAAGTACAAGTGCATGGCTGTCTGTGGAGACCCCTGCCCGCGCCCCTGCTAACATAAGGTCACATTCAAGCTTGCTTGCTGAAATATAAGCCCTAAAAACCTAGAGCTCAAAACTCGTGTGCGTCAGGAGGAGCTTGTCTTCCTCTTATCAGGAATCTTGTTACCTCAACTACATTCAATTCATTCTGAAGTGAACTCATCCTGTGATATTGGTACACCATAGTACACCATAGTACACCATAAGGTGACGACGCCAGAGCTTGCTTGCTTGCTCTGCCACGTGGCAGGAGGAGCTTCCAGGACGCCCTGCGGAGCGCGATGCAGCAGGAGAAGCAGCTCCTCGCTCATCTGGCCAAGGCGCGCCAGTCTGGCTCCTACCTTGAAGACAGTAAGAAGACGCATGCACTCTGCCCCTCCCCCTCTCTCCCCTCTCCCCCCTCGCCCCCCCCGTC
>WELA01003305.1:385492-400730 GCA_009602735.1 Mesotaenium endlicherianum
GAGCGGGAGCGGGAGCGGGAGCGGGAGCGGGAGCGGGAGCGGGAGCGGGAGCGGGAGCGGGAGCGAGAGGGAGAGGGAGAGGGAGAGGGAGAGAGAGAGAGTGGGGGAGAGGGGTGCGCGCGCGCACACATACACATCAATGTGCAGGTGTGTGTGTGTGTGTGCGTGTGTCTGTGTGTTCACGCATATATACAAGAGATGGCCAGCTGCTGGAAGCTTGTCAGTCTGGAGCCAAATCCAGACGCGTGAATTTACATCCCGAGCTTGCTGCTTTACAGAGACCTTCAAAATTCACGGCAAACTAAGGTTTAGCCTTGGTCCACCAGAACGTTGGACAACTTATATGCTGGAAAAGAGGGGGATGGCGGTGGCAGTCGTCAGGGGGGGCTTAGTGGGTCCCCCAACGCGCGGGAAGGGGGAGGGGGGGGGGGGGGTTGTTGGGATTTTTGGGGTTTGTGTATGACCCGTTTCGGGAGTGTGCCCCTTAGGCTGCAGAAGCTAATCAACTCTGATCTTGGAGTTGAAACTGGAGCCAAGTGGTCATGGCTCATAGTCAGAAGCCAGACAGACTACACACATGACATCCTTGCTCACATCAAGTCCTCAGGTGTTACAAAGGAGCTCCCTTTCAGTTGCCTGGTTCTCCTGGCCCTTTCCTCCTCCCCTTCCTGCTGCTGCTTATGATGATTTTGCCTCCCCTCTCTTTCCTTCCTCCTCCTCTTGCTGCTGCTGCTGCTGCTGCTGTGGCGATAATTTCCCCTCTCTCCCCCCTCCCCCGTCCCCCCGCGCTCTTCCTTCCCTTTCTCCCCCTCCTCCTCCACGACCACCACCTCCGCCCGCTTGCTGCTGCTGTGCTGCTGCTGAAGCTCCTCCGCCTTCTTCTACCTGCTTCCTTCTCCCCTTGTCCTTGCAGGGGTGCTGGGCGTCGTGGGCCTTTTGGACGACGCTCTGCTGCTTCTGTGCGTCGGGTTCTACCTCTCCATCCTCTACCGCGCGACTCTCCTCCTGCACCACGGCCAGCCGCATACCGTCGATATGGACTGACTAACATGAGCGTGCTATGGCACGGAAGATCGTCAATGCAGGCTCACCTCATATGGGCGGCTCACCGGACGTGAGAGTTGGGGAAGTTGGACTGCGTGCCAGGCCCCTTGTTTCTTCCCCCTCCCTTTTGTTCCCTCCCTTCTCCCCCCCTCTTCTTCTTCGTCTTCTTCTACTTCATCTTCTCTGTCTACTTTTCATTGGCCTTTGCAGAGTCCTGTTTCAGAATGAGGTAAATCGGGTACTCAAG
This sequence comes from Mesotaenium endlicherianum, assembly GCA_009602735.1. Lineage (NCBI taxonomy): Eukaryota > Viridiplantae > Streptophyta > Zygnematophyceae > Zygnematales > Mesotaeniaceae > Mesotaenium > Mesotaenium endlicherianum. Next base: position 386,784 of record WELA01003305.1, read on the forward strand.
GTTGGGGGGCTAGTGCCAGTTCCACTCGCGCGCTTTGTACACTTCTTACATGCATCTCTCACAGCCAGGAGGAGGAGGAGCAGTTTCTGTGAGTGCACGGAGAAAGGAGTAGGCTGTATATGCAATATATGCTAGTGAGCGGCAGGTGGTATGCGCACTCGTGGTGAAAGTTACTGAACGGTGGTGGGGTGAGGCCATTTGGCTAGTCTATTAGGCAAGCAATGACGAAGCCTACTTTTACTTTTGCGTTTAGCTTTTATTTTTTTGTTGTAGATACAGGGATGTCAATTAAAATTTCACATCTCACCTGCGCGCGGTTGATGGGTTCATTTGTGCAAGAGTAAATCAGGCGCAATCAATGTGTGCTATCCTCCTCTCTTCATGCAATGCTTATGCTTATGATAGGCAAGTTTGTCATTGAATTGTACTCGTATCTATTTTTGGCATTTTACGTACCCACACAGTATCTGTGCAAAAACGTGGTAATCATGTTAGCGCATGAGCTTACATGCTTGGGAACTTGAAATAGCTCATATATTTCAGGGGCGAGAATGGCCTAAATGCACCATTGAGGTATTGGCGGTAAAAAAGACGCAAATGTAAGGCATCTATGCCAATTTTTGACCTAGGAAAACTTGCGCTACTAACATTTTAAGTCAATATCAACATTTTTTGCTATGTGCTCGTAAATAAGCCACTTGTACACCATGTATTCGCTGCTCCTGTATGTAGACTACCTCAGTTTGGATCCAAGGACTCACAATTATTTCTCGCGCGTAGAAATGTGTTACCTCCAGTTAATGTATGCAAAGAAACAATATTTCTTGCAGAAATCATATTGTCACTTACAGCTATGTATGCAAAAACACACTAAGTGGCTTGAAGATGCATCCAAGTTCCATATGCAATCCAAAGAAGAATTTGCAAGTTGTAAAATGACCAGAATCGATTGTCAAAATCTGCAAATCTTAGCAAGAAATCCAGTTGGAAAACCCCATCAAACAAACAAGTTGGAGTTTGTAGCAGAAATTTGGAGCAAATTTTAAACACCAACTTTTTGAATCAAACAATCGTCCCTTGCTGACGGCCTTCCAAACGTCAAAAATTTGTCAAGTGATGGACAAGCTTTGACAATTTGGTTTTGCTTCTTAAAAATTCAACCAATGTGACTACTGGTGTAATTGCCGCGTAAGATCTGACCACAAAAGAACCTCGTTGTTGTGATTTAATCCGGTGGATTTTTTTAAATTTGCACTCTGTACACTTGATTTAAAATCCCTTAAGTGGGCAAAATTATTTTACTCTATGCTTGGCCTGAGTTCACTCATTTAGTACGTTCTACTCCTTTGACGAGTTAAAGCTTTCAAAACTTTTTCAAAGGAATGCCGGAGCACACACTCATCAAAAAAATTGTTGGACTTGAAGGAGTGGCTTCGCCCCATTCAGTAAATTCACCTAATGGATTATTTTGATTAAGTCTAATAGAGCCATTTGATTCATTCACATTTCATTCGCAAATCAATCGCCAACAATGGCTATACAACTATATAAGATGTAATCCAAAATTAGTTGTGTCCAATAAAACGTGTCAAACGAGAAGCAATATTCTCTAATTGTACACAACTTTTACAATCTCTTTTGTGCATTTACTTATTTTCATAGTTACAACATAATGTTATTAAGTTGTGCAAACATGTGGACCAATCACAAACAAGAATAAGAAGGACCATATATCAAATTGACGACCAAGAAAAAAAAGTATGATATGACGTTCAAACGTGATATCAATTTGAAAGTGTTGAAGGTGTTGTTGCTTTGAATATCAAGTTTAGATTTTTTGAACGTAAATCAACATTTTCTATATTTTACTCATGGGATTACAAACACATAAATGAAATTTTGGGACTGGTCCCAAAAATGTCAATCTGGGACTGGTCCCAAAAAAAGTCAATTGGCAGAGGTCCCAAAGCAATTCCCAGCAAATCGCTAGCTCATCCAACTCCCAAGCTCTGAAAACCAGATTGGATGTATGAATTTCTTAGATTCTAATCTATGGGTGCACAATCTTAGAAGTTGACAAATATGGTCAGATTTTTCAACTGCTTCAGTTTTTTTTAATGCTCTTGAAATTAAACCGGCATCTTCAAAATGCGTGAAGTTGTGTGACACTTGACCGTCTAGTTGTAGTATCTTTGTAAGTCATTACATCAATCACACGCTTTTGTAACACTTGGCTGTGATTAGTTAATTCATGAGTTTATAATCCCTGGGTTGCAACCTGAAAGCTCAAAAAAGGGACGTGATTTCAAAAGTTGTGCATATATCATTTTCTCATCAGGCAATCAATACTTTGTGAAAATCGTGTCAGAACAATAATAAGTTGTGTGGCACGTTTTGCAAGTCACAACAACTATAATTGGCATTGTGACCATTGTGTCTAGAAACAGCGTAATGTCGACGATTGATTCATGAAACTTGATCATTTGTCCCACTTAACAAAACCATCACATTTGAAAGTATCGAGATGACCCACATTTGATCGTGTCAAATATTTATTTTTAATGCATTGTATCTTGCCAATTTTCATCAAGGGCGATACAAAATACTTGACATCAAGAACGTAAGTTTAACTTCATGGTTGGTGGTAGTTATGGTCTCCATTGTAAAGCCTAAATACTAGATGTAAAAAAAGTTCAATATATACTTTTGTTGGGGCCATGACATCTGCCGGGCGGTGTCATTTAGATGCGTTGACATTAGGGACGTCACAGTTTTGACATTAAAATTGTGATTCAACTTTTACAAACTTAACAAGCGGTAAACCATCTTGATTAATTTCGCAAAATATACAAGTTTGATGTCAGACTCCATCAACGATTTTTTGACATGAAGAAGGTTATTGACGAGTAGAGTATTTCAAATCCCAAATCTGGTTTGAAGTTTTTGAGAAAAATAAGGATTTTGACCCATTAATTATTTATTTATCGTTGGAAGCAAAATCTCAACAATTTTAGCTGCTGGGATGTAATACCAACTAAAAATTTGTGTTGAATTTCCCAGAGTGAGTTTGTTTACATTATTAAGCAGCAGCGTTAAGACCCAGTCTTTGCACCAATTTATGCCAACCTATTTCTGACTTTTCACCACTTGCACATTTTATGGGTGAACCTTCACAATAAACATTTTATTTGAGCGTAATCTACATAAAAATTATATGAAACGTATAACGCTTAAAAGAAATCTCATTTGTTAGAAACATTGGTGCCACTTGAAACTCCTTGCTCACTAATAATATTAGGCACCCTATATACAGTGCCTCATGTCTTTCATATAATGCTTGGGCTTTAAACTTAATTAGTCTTCGAGTGCCACTTGCCACTTTTTACTTTCTCTAGCTCAACTCTGGTGCAAGGATGACACATACTATCGCTTCTCTACACAAAGCTAGCGTAAGAAAGCTGTGTTTTCATCAGATTTTTCTTATCACTTGCAAAGTTGCTTAACACAACAAATAAGTGCATGCTATGTGAGAAGAAGTTGCTTGAGGCTATTTTTTGCAAAGAGTGACCGACATAATAAGCACTTCACAGATTTTCCTCAATTACGACTTGTTTTGGTTTTAATTCCCTCGTAAGATACACGGTCGCCATCAATCACCAACCCTTGTACTCTCACTCAATCTCACCCCTCGTGTCGACTATGCATATATTGAATGTGACTGTAGAAGTGTTCGACATTACAGAACCAATTACTAAAAAGGTCCCTTCATGATAATGCTGAAAGAGGCTTTAGTTCTAATTTTCGAAGCGTCGCGAATTATGCGACAGAAGACGTCCTGTCAAACGCTTAGACTGGCCTTCAGTACGTGTCGCGGATTACGACCTGGGGGCACATGGCAGCCAGCGCCTGCCCACTTGCCCAATTTTGACCATGGCACTTGTTCATTTTGTACGAAGTCGCGCGTCAAACAATTCCGAACAGGCAGGGTGTAGCACGTGGCACCGTTGGAAGCTTGCGCCGAAACTCCGCCGATGTGCATCTGGACCATCAACTTCTGGGAGTATCCGAAAGAGTCCTGAAAGGCTCGAATTTCGTGAAAGGCTGGCTGGCGAAAGATAGCCAGTTCGGCTTCGCGAAGGACCATCGTGCGCATTGTGACGGGACATGTACTTCTAGCGCTTCGCGTGGCTCTGCTTTACTGTACCTATTACCATCATGGAGAGCGAGCGCTGGCCATGTGTGGCCCATGCCTGCGGATGGCTGCCCATAGAATTTGCATTAATGCGTCGTTTATTTCGACAATCACGCACTTCACATGTTTGGGAGGGCGGCAATGTCAGGCTGCAGCTCTAATCACGTCCGTTTGCTGCCTCGTACTCCTCAGCGGAAGAAGTTATTCGGCACCTACTGTGACGTCAGACCTTCTATTCGGGATGGCTCTTCTTGTATATGCCTCCCGCGAACCTCATATAACGCGACGTCTACCCGCCGGCCAATCGGCTACCCACTTGCGAGTAGCATACACAGGAAAGAATCTTCATAGTGTCTTACTGCTGTATGCCGGAGGCTCATCAATTAAAATATGCTAAATCAGTGACTTTGGCCATGAGACGCCTATGCGGATCGGGTGCCATCCGACGAGAGATTTCGTGACGAAGACTATCCACGATGTGAATTGCGCATGCGTTGGTTTCAGTTTCGTGAAGAGTGCATGTACGCGATGGGAATGAGATGAGAGAAATCATCTCCGCAAGCAGCGAGTGAGCAACGAACAAGGTGACATATGAACGGAATACAACACGGACCTGCAGATGAAGAGGAATATTAACAGATCAAATGTGATTAAGGATAGAGCAAACCCGGGCTCAGCTTCCTAGCTTGATGAAATAAGAAAATAGTGGCAGCACCAGAGGCACAAACCATATTCAACGACACAGTTAGCAAGTTACTCCATCTTGACGCATAACAAGCCTGTACATAGTTTACAAAAACTGCTCATGAATTTGAGGTCACAAGCCTGAAAGGATCACATATCCACATAAGAGCTAGAGCAATCTCGGGCCACGGGCGGGCCAGGAGCCAGAGGTGAGATCGTGAGAAACATATAACTGAAAAACAAAAGACAAAAGCTGGCTGCTGCACCAACCTGCGCACTCTTGACATGAGGTCTGCCAGACAGGGGCATGTAAGAGATGGATAGCGATCTTAATTCCCCCCCAGCTGCGGCTGCGGCTGCGGCTGCGGCTGCTGCTGATGAAGAGGCAGCTGCAGCAGCAGCTGCTGCTTCAGCTCTGCAGGGCCAGGAAGACGCAGTCCTGGGCCTTAACGTCAAAGCCACGTCAGCAGAGTACGTGCCTCAGGAGGACTTGCCAGCTGCGTTGTGGTCTTATCCCCCCGCGGCGCCAGCTGGCTTCTCCCTGCAGAGCCCCCAGGCCAGATGGGGCCACTCGGCCGTCCAGCTGGAGCGCAAGCTCTATGTCTTTGGGGTAAGAAATATTTATAGCTGCCAGGCCTGCCGTGGCTGGGCCTGCCGTGGCTGGCTCGGCTATCATGGCTGCCCAAAAGGTGCTTGGTAATTTATCTGCACTCACAAGCAATTTCTGATTTTTCTCCCGGAATCTCTAAGAAGTACTTGAGAATTACTCTAGAGGCCTATATAGGCTGCCATCAAGCAGATGGGGCTGTGTGGGAAGCTGCGTGCGGGTATAATATATTACGTAACAAAAATACCATATGATATTCCATACAGTCATAGAGATATACATTTTTTTGAGATAATCTTTTGGCTGGATGATGACCCAAGCAAGTTTGAGAAGCTGAAGGGGATGTGTGTGTATATATGTGACGGAGAGGAAGAGGAGATGGGATCTATGGTGGCAACAACAAGGAGAAATTAAAAGAGTGAGAGGGAGAGAAAGGAAAGAGTAGAGGGAGGGAGAAAGAGGGAGGCAGTGAGGTAGAAGAAGGAAGCGAGGGACGGGGATCGATGGAGGGAAAAAGCGAGAGAGGAACAGAGGCTGAGAGAGGGGTTAACCTTATATTGTCCTAATACTAGCACTTATGTGCGCGCACCGTGCAGGGATGCTTCGGCGGCCAGCAGTACAGCGACCTGGTCATGCTCGACCTCGACACCTACGCATGGACAGCTGTCGCCACCACAGGGTGGCAGCCGGGTCCGCGCGACAGCCACAGCGCAACACTGCTGCTGGGCGGCAGCGCAATTGGTCCGGGCGGCGGCAGCGGCGGCGGGCGGTGGGAGGCACGCATGCTTGTGTTTGGCGGGACAGATGGCAGGCGCAAGATCAACGACGTGCACGTTCTGGACCTTGCCACGCTCGAATGGTCCCTGGCGGCAACACATGGCGCCGTGCCGTGCCCTCGCGAGAGCCACAGCGCTACGCTCGTGGGCGGCGGCCCAGACGGCAACGGCGAGCGGCTCGTGATTTTTGGCGGCAGCGGCGAGGGCCGGGAGAACTACCTCAGTGACGTCCACATCCTCGACACCTGTACGCTGACGTGGAGCTCCCCCGTGACGCAGGGCGCGGTGCCAGCTGGCAGGGACAGCCACTCGGCCGTCGCCGTGGGGCAGAAGCTCGTCATCTTTGGCGGAGACTGTGGGGACCAGTACCTGGATGATGTGGACGTCCTGGATCTTGACACCTATGCGTGGTCCAAGGTAGGCCGCCTGGCAGAGTTGGCCCTGAGCAGTGACCCCCCCACCTCCCCCTATTCCACCTCCCCCCTTTCTGCCTCCCTCTTCCCCTATCTGCCCCTATTTCCCTTCCTCCCCCTCTTTGCCTTCCTTGCCCTCTTCCTCCACGCCTGCCCTCCTCTCTTCTAAGTTCTTCCCCCCCTCCCTCTCCTAAGCGGCCTCTACACTCAGTACTGTTCCTGCATGTTTGCTGCTGTTGGATAGAGCTCATGATTTGTTGAATGGTTGAACCCCCCCCCCCCTGCACTCTTTCTGCTCCCTTCCCTGCCCCTTGTGCTCCTCCCTCTCCTCCTCTCTCCTCTCTCCCCTGCCTCCTCTCTACCCTCGCAGCACCTTCCTCTCCTCCTCCTCCTCCTCCTCCTCCAGCCCGCCTTCCCCCCTCCTTGCCACTAATTTGACTGTCAATTTGCTCTAGTTGTTATATTCCCCCCCCCCTAGTGTTATACATATACATAGTATCAATCACGCAACTGCGTTCTTGTCTGTCTGCGTGATGGAAGGAGGTGATCATTCTCTTTGCATGCTCTCAGTCGGACATGCGTCGGTTTTCAAAATGCATGCGTCCCTTACAAGGAGCAATACGTATACAGTGACTGTCGTAAGTTCAACGGCATGAGTAACACATCAATCCCCATCTCCTGTATATTCTGCTGGTTATTTTTTGTGACAATCGTCTGCTGTTTGTCCAACTTGCGCTCATCTGAACAGGTGGAGTGTCCCGGCGATTCTGACGGGGCGCCAGGTGTCAGAGCGGGACACACCGCTGTCAATATTGACGATAAGGTCCTCCTCTTGCCACCTGGATAACAGGAACTTTCATCTGCACATAGGTGTGTATATGCTCATTTTAAAATGAACAAATATATGTAGAAAGTGTTTCTGTGTGCATCGCTTCTGTGTGAGTCTGCATATGTGTGTGTGTGTGTGTGTGTGTGTGTGTGTGTGTGCACGTGCACGTCTTTGCACGTGGTTGTGTGCGTGCGTGCACGTGTGTCGCACAGACTCGTTGCCACCCCGTCCGCAATACCTGAGATCACACCTTACATGCTTACACTACTGCTTCTTCTTCCTGCACGCGCGCGTGGACAGGTGTACGTGTTTGGCGGCGTGGGTGAGCACGCGTACTACAACGACGTGTGGGTGCTCCACCTGGACGTCCCCCGGTGGACCCTCCTGAGAGTGGACGGGCCCGCCCCTCAAGCACGCTTCTCTCACACGGCAGCTCTAACAGACGCCTGCATTGTCATGTTTGGCGGGTATGCTTGGACATGTAGATGATGTTTAAGCAATATGTTTGCATCTCTCCTCACGCTTCCTCTCGCTCTTTCTCCCTCTTTCCCTCTGTCTGTCTCCCTTTTCCGCCTGCTACCTCTCACCGTCCTTCTCCCCCTATCTCTGCCTCTCCTTGTCCCTCCCTCCTTCCGTCCCTCCCTCTCACTCCCTTCGAAAGTGTGAGCCATCCCTGTCACGTCTACCGCTTTAAAAAGAAAAAAAAGAAAAAAAGGGTCAAGCGTACACAGGTATGTATTATTAATGCTTCTGCAGCCATGCCACGGCATCAAATCAGCACTTAGAAGACAATGCTGTTTGTTGAGCAAGTGTAGGCATGGTGTGTCATACACACACATACACAAACACACACACGCGCACGCGCGCCCCCCCCTACCCCCCCCTTACACACACACATCTGTGTACAATTCAATGCGCGTACATCTGCATTTACGTATCTGTGCAATTTTCATATACAAGCTTTCACTCAATAAGCATATTATATCTGAATTTGTCTCTTTTTTCACCACGCCCGCGTGTGGACAGGTGTGGGGACGACGAGCAGCCTCTCTCTGAGCTGGTGCTTTTGCAGCTGCCGCAGTCACACGTGTCAAGCACTCCTTCGCCGGTGCTTCCCAGCTTGCCAGCTGTCCCTGGCCCAGTCAGCAGCGGCAGTCCCGTGAGGCAGGTGCCAGCTGGCGACAATGAGGGCGCCAGCTCAGCCGCACTGGTTGCAGGGGAACAACCATCCCCGGGCACCATTGCCGCGTTTCGATATGTGGGCTTTGACGAGAGCCCTGGAGAGGTCAGCACACATACGCGCACACGCACATGCACGCGCACGTGCACACACGCACGTGCACACAACCACACACCCACGTGCGCGCGCATACACACACATCCACACACAATTGCATCCGACACACTCACACACGCGCACATTACACGCAAATATACACACGCTTTATGTGCTCTCATGCACCCATGCACGCACGCGCACACGGATGTACAGACACACACACACACACAACCACCACACACATATGGACGCAAGTACACGTGCACACACATACGCACATGCACGCACACATGCACGCACAAGTTTTTACTCACACACACACGCTAGCAGACACAGAGAGGCACATGCACACACAAAGGCACACTCATGCATGATGTTTGTGGAATTGTAACGCAAGTGTTTGTTGTTTCCTCATATTAATCTGGTGCCACCTTTCTCTTTCAAATGTTAACATGTGACATATAATACAACGAATTCTAGTAATTTGTATCTATGTCGACAAGTATCCTGTGTGTTCTCACTAGTACAACTTTGTCAGGCTTACTTTGCATACATGTTTTGATTATATGGCTAATTATATGGTTATATGTGGTTGATTGTGTCTTCTACACACCCAGGTATTTAGAAGCGGACCCTTATCTGTCACTTCTTAACTGCGTACTTTTCCTTTCTCTTTGTCGATTGCAGAGGACAAGCCCGCTGGCCCTTGAAGAGACACCTGGCAGCCTACTGTTCGCCACCTGGACAGCTCAGGCTGACCTGGAGTCCACTCTGGCGGCAGGTCAGCAAGCCCTCCAATCTCCTCCACGCTTGCCGCCTGGCATCCTGTGGGGTACGCATTCTCGCTTACTCTCTTACGTCCATGGCCTTGGCGACACCCTACGTCTGAATTAAGCTTGGGAGGTGAACCTGCTTGCTCAATACTCGTGTCATCGATTCCCTATGTGACTATGATAGTAATCTCCAGGCTGCTATTTCTGCACCTACAGATGCCCATGACAGTGTTCCTCGGGAGGAATTTTGAAGAGCTTCTAAACTTCTGAACTTCTTTTCAACTCACAGTGGGCATTGCCGATTGCTGTTATGGTGATTATAAATTAAGCTAAGCCTTTTCTTGCATACGTTAATTGGCATACATACCTCCATGGTATCTGATACCTCAATGAGCTTTTAAGTACCTGACGGACGTGTTTACATTAATGAATTGACAGAACCCAAACGGGAAAGAGAAAACAACCAGTCCGCGTTGCCAAATTGGTCTCTGTGTTCTCGGGCCTCCGGCCTGCGCCTTTTTCCATTCAAAAGAGCCTGCGTGGTGAGCGCTCCACTAGTACGCTCAAAGTAGCGTACTAAATTTGCAAACTAACGGGATGCAACACTATTGGCTTGTCATACGCGGCCCTTTTCTCTTGTTTGATGGCTTACATGCTGCGCAAATTCGAACTTAAAAAAAATCTTTTATCAGCTTGAATGTTGACAGATGGTTGAGAAACAGTCACGTGAAAGATTCTTTTTGCAACTATTGGAGGTCGATGATGATGGTGATGATGCGGATCAGAACGTTAATGACAATGACAGAAATAATGATGATGATAATAATAGTAATAATGATGAAAATGATGATGATGATGATGATGAAAATAATAGCAACGATGACAATGGCGATAACGACCTCTCCTCTATCCCTACGCCTCCATCTGCAGGAGAAGCGGCACATACAATCAACGGCTCACACAACGAGCATGCCAGCGAGGCGCTGCCCTGCCTGACGACGAGGCCCAGGAGCATGCCAGCTGTCCCGTTGGCCACCGACACGTCATCGCCGGCCAGCAGCGAGCAGCAAAGGACAAAAAGGTCGCGACAGCAGCCGAGGTCGCAGTCTTTGTCCTATCTGGACCAGCTCATGAGCTCCGACAACGATCCACATCAGCCCTCCCCAGGTGAGGCGCCACTTGGCACTCGCACGGCCCGCATGAAATTTCGGAGTGCATGACGCCAGGTGGCGTTGACGGCGACGGCAACGGTGAGGGAAGATTACACTGCTAACTGCAATCTGGCAACTTCTGTGTGTGCGCAGCGCCGGCCGAGCTGCCAGCCAAGCGGCGACGCGGCCGGCCACGCAAGACCGACAGTCCGCTGCTCCTCTTGCAAGGGGAGAGGGGCCACTTTGCCATCGAGGCGCTGCCAGCTGTCTCTCTCCTGGGCCGCAGCGGGACTGGCACGAGCGGCGGCGGCGGCGGCAGCGTGGCCGACGAGGGCAGATCTGTCTCCATGTCGCAGCAATCCTCCCCCACCCGCACTCCCACCCCCACGCCTAGCGGCTCCCGCTCCGAAGCGCCCCCTGAGACTACCCATCTCCTCCACACTAACCCTATCTCTAACCCCATCCCCAGTGCCAACCCTAACCCCAACCCTATTTTTATCCCTAGCCCCAACCCCAGAGGCAGTGTGAGCACGAGCCTTCAACCCAATTCTGGAATTGCGGACACCAGCCTGGGGTCTTATAATCCCCATCACAAGCACAACCCCCCGCCCAGCCCCAACCCTGACTCAAATCAGCAGCAGCCGCAGCAGCGGCAAAGGAGTGGCGGGGGGCCAGCAGCCAGCGGGAGGGCTGCAGAGAGAGGTGCCATGTCAGCGGGGGGGTCCATGTTAGCAGGCGGCACCATGTCAGCTGGCGGTGCCATCTCAGCAGGGGGCGCCATGTCGGCGGGCGGCGCCATGTCTGCGGGCGGTGCCATGTCAGCCCTCAACCCGGGGCAACAGCTGGCGTCCTTCATACAGCAGCAGCAGGCCAATTTGACGCGCCGTCAGCAGGAGCGTCAGCAGCAGCAGCAACAGCAACAGCAACAGCAGCAGCAGCTGAGATTGCTGCAGTTCCACCAGCAGCTCCACCAGATGCAGCCACCTGGCGCCCTCCTGTCCGCACATCAGCAGGACCTCCTGCGGCTGCCGCAGGTTTTTCCATCTTCTACCAAAGCACCTTGCTCAATGCTCCGCATCATCATCACTTACAACTACGTACTTCTTACGATGCTTCGAGAAACTAGACGAGTGTTCCGTGCCAGTCACCACTCCTTGCAGCGCCTGCAGAATCCGAGACACAAACATACTCTGTCCACTCACATCCGCTTCGTGTGACTAACGCACAGCCACGCAAAGCTTACGAATTCCATGGACGGAAAAAGTTACTCTGCGTGCATTGCGAGCCAAGAAGCAGCGCAAGGATCAAAAGCACGCCAGTGTGAATCACAGCATAGTATGCCTCACATTCTTCTTGCGCGGTCTCTATCTCCCTCACTACCTCTACCTTCCTGACTCTCTGCCTGCCTGCCTGTCTGCCTCTCTCTCTTTGTGCTGTTTTCCTGCTTTTCCATTCTAATTCCCTACTCCCAGCTCCAGCACCAGCACCCCCACGCCCACCCCCACGCGCACGCGCACGCGCAGCAGTCGCCGCCGCACCACCCGGCGACGCCGCTGCAACAGCACCCGCTGCAGCTGCGGGACTCCGGGGGCGCGACAGCTGGCAGCGAGACGCGGCGGAGCAGCGACACCAGCTCCAAGTCGGGCGGCGGCGCCAGCGGGGCAGAGAGCAAGCAGCACCGCATCAACGTGGCGCGCGTCATCCAGGGGCCGCCACTTGTACGCGCACCTAGCACCTGTCACCTGCCACCTGCCACGTTGCGCCTGGCGCCTGGCGCCTGGCCTAAACCTGGCTCCTGGCCTGCCACCTGGCTGGCCTGCCACCTGGCACCTGGCGCCTGGCGCCTGGCGCTCGCCCTTGAGCTGGCCCGTCTTTGCATCTGCGTCTGCGTCTGCGTCTACTCCGTCCGTGTGCTTGCCCCTGTGTCTGCTCTAGAGCCTCTGCTTCTGCCCCTGTGCCTCTGCCCCTGTGCCTCCGCCTGTGCCCCTACCCGTGCCCTTCCCCTGTGCCTCTGCCTGGGTCCCTGCTTCTGCATCTCCTCTGGCATCTGCACCTGCGCTGGTATCTGCAGTTGCACCAACAAATGCATGTGTGTCTGAATCTGCACAGCCACATGCAATTGAGCTTATTTCTGGCTCTGGGTTGTTGTATCGCGTATGCATCAGCGGCTGACCCTCTGCACTCGCTCTGTCTCTCATAATTCACTCTTCCCTCAAAGTTCAGTCGACTGCAAGAACCTCTTGCTGTCCGCCTGCCAGGTGGGAGGGCCCTCCTCCTGCGGGGATGCTTGCTGACGCGTGTACTTTCACCTCACCAACAATATATACGAGTATTGTTGGTGAAATAACACATACATAAGTAGACAGATACACAGACAAACAAACAGCCATGAGCATACACGCATATACAAACGCGTATAGACAAGCGCACGTGTATGTGTCCCTGAAGGCTTGAGCATTGCTCTGCCATATGGCAATTGCACAGCGATACGGGTCCTAACTGGGGTCATGGTTAAAAGCCACATTGTGTGCATTGTACACGTCGTGTAAGTGTTTCATCCCGCTTCTGAGTCTCCTGAGGTCTGGGCTCACACCAATTCACTTGCTAGAGATCACTTTGTGGGCGTGTGCATGTGTGTGTGTGTGTGTGTTTGTGCGTGTGTGTTGTGCGTGTCTGTGCATGTGTGTTTTGTCTATTTTGTGAGTGTGCATGTGTGTGCTTGTGTGTGTGTGTGTTTGTGTGTGTGCGCGCTTTGTGCGTCTTTGTCTTGGTGTGCGTGCGTGCGCGCGTTTGTGCAAACATGCGCGCGCGCGAGCAGGCGATGGGGGCGGACGTGAGGGGCGTGGTGGACGGCACGTTCGAGGGGGGCTACATGATGACGGCATCTGTCAACGCACAGCTCTTCCGTGGCGTGCTCTTCCATCCCCCCCCTGCGGGGGGTGCCGCGGTGAGTCTTTTTTATTTTTTGTTGAATTAATGTTGAAACATTTTGAAAAGAACCAAATGAGCAAAAAGGGCCGCCAGCCCTTAACCACTCCATCAACATGCAGTGTTTCCTCTGGCCTCAAAGTGGGCTCTTTCACCCTGCCCCTGCTGGGGGTGCCGCAGTAGGATGGTGTTATATGCATATATGTTTATACACACATTTGTGCGTTCATATCAAAAAGTCAAAAGTTCATGCGCAGCTCCTCCGCAAGGCGCTCTTTCCTCCTGCCCACGCGCGCGCGGGGGGGGGGGGGGGGG
>WELA01003305.1:416133-463906 GCA_009602735.1 Mesotaenium endlicherianum
CGAGGGGGGAGGGGGGGGGGGAGGGGGTGTAGGGTTTCTGAACAGAGGGAGGGAGAGAGCAGCAAGGGTAGAAAGTCACCTGCAAAAACCTTACGGATGGTATCCTGCTGCTCCTCTGGGGCCTGCCTGACAGGTGTGAGCCCCACATCACCAAGAAAGTTGAAAATTTTGAGAGGAACACCCCGTCAAGTGCCATCTGGATGCCTTGCTGTAGCTGGGCTAACACATACATGATATATAGATATACATATATAATATATATATATATGTGTATATATATGTATATACTTGGACATCTGAAGTTTCTCTACAGTAGAGCTCGCCAATATTGCTGAGCGTGAACGCGTTCACGCTAGAGTTATTCGGCTCAAGTATCCACTCAGGGCTAGCTTTCATGGGAGAAGCAGGAGGGATTAGGGTTTATAGAGTAGGCGTGGGGCTAACAATGAGGCATGGCGCAAAACTGTAAGAGCCAGCATTAACGAAGGACGGCCAGATTTTCAGCATACATGAAAGAGGAAGAGAGTCAAAAGGAGGATAATAAAGAGGGGTCACTTGAACACAATGGTGAGCATCAATGCGAGGATTGTTAATTACATGGATTAAGTTCGAATCTCCATCTCCAGATTCAAAAGTTACTGGATCCTGCCATATTTTTGGTCAGGGTTTCGGCATTTTGACGATTTCACCAATACCACTGACAATATGACGGAGAGGGCAGACACTGAGCCCAGAAGATTGCTGGAAAAGTACGTACAGTGCAGTCAAAGAACCGCGTTAAGCGGGGCTTGCCGCTGGTGTTGATGATCAAGATTGTTTTTATCATGGCTTAATTTCGCTTGCTGCTCCCTCACGTCGTCATCCTTCACCTCTCCCGGACCTGTGCCCTTTGCCTTGATGGAGCTTGCAAAGCTATGTTGACCAGGTTTTTGTAACATATAATTATGGAACCTGTGAGACTACCGGTGTCACAAACGCCAACCCCAGCACTAGTTCGAGAACGAGCAAATTAAGGTCCCTCTTCCGCTATCGTGAACACAAATGTAGGAACAATGCAGCGGCCAAGTCGATTTACCAGGAACTATATCCTCGGCCCACTTCAGGGTAATGGGGTCACTTCCTATGATGCTTGTCGCGTGCCAAGCATATTAATTTCAGGCAAGACCTTCGCATAGAATTATACAGGCCATCTCACAACTAGGGGTTGCTCTACTGAAGATTCTTCTTCAATTTCAAGGAAGGGTCGACCATGTCTTCGAATTTTCACCTCTGATTTGGGTTTGTGCTCCTTATCTTGAAGACATAGGAATGGTAGGCTTTTTCTCAAGTTGAGCATAGCAAATCATAGTTTGGGCAATTAGTAACATAGTCCATCATGATGCTAGTATGAAAGAAAGAGAGTCTAAGAGGAGTTGAGAAGTGTGAAGACAGTGCTTAATTGATATGGAGCATCCAAATTGTGTCATGTTACTCCGTTGTTAGTATGTTGTGACTCTGGATTATTTGCCACTGCTACTTTACGCTTCCAAAAATGAATCTGTTTGTATGATCCCTAGCATGCGATGCTTCCAGGGGACATTCAATATGTTTCGCCTTTGCTTCAATAGTGGTTTGTCTTTTGGTTGCATGTGTTGAAAATACAACGTGAGTTCAGGCAAGGATGGGGTCGAGCTGTTGTTGGTAGGTGTCCGAAGCAGGCAAGCTCCTTTCCTCCCTCCCCACTGTCCCTCTCTTCCCTCTTCTTTGGCCTGGGCTGCCCATATCCATATCAGGCAATAGGTATTAGGAACCTGTCCTGTCCTGTCATGTGTTCACAGCAGGCAAGAAGGGGCGTGGGATGTCGACACGTATTCACAAAAAGGCAAGGAAAGGGAGTCGGGCTTTAACGTCTTCACGACAGGCAGGGACGGGGCGCCTAGTTGTCAAAAGGTGTTCACCAAAAGCCACCCACTCTCCCTCCCTCCCTCCCTCCCTCCCTTCCCTCCTTCCTCCCTTCATTGCTCTCTCCCGGTGTCTCAGGCAGAAGGTTCATGCATTTTAAACGGGAAGACCATGCTGCTTTAAGGTGGCATGCCTGCTACTCTCTCCTTGGCCTCCTCTCTCTATCCCTCTTCTTATCTCTTTCTATGCCACCTTTCTAATCTCATTTCCACTCTTTGTATTCTTTTCTTTGTGGGATGCTTTGGCTATGTCAGGAGCAGGCAGTGTTAGGTGGTTTACTTTTGCTTCAACAACTAGTTCATGCAAGCTTCTTTTGGGGGGAGAAGCACGGTGCACCTCTTGTTCATCTCGTCTTTTCCCCCTCCCCCTGCCCCTTCCCCTCTCTTCCTCTTTCATCTATTTTAGTAACAGGTTGTGGTGGGGGGTCGTATTTGTCGTGACATACTTGTGTAACGGGGCTGGTGTGCAATATGCGTGTGCGTGCCCGCCCTCCTCCCCTCTCCTCTTGTTTTCCTCCCCTCCCCTCTCCTCTCCTCCCCTCTGGCCTCTTGATTGACGATACTGATATAGCAAGCACAAATGCATGCAGCGACGCCCACCCTTTCTCCGGCTTCCCTGCAAAGTAGTCACTGAAGCAGACCTAAGATCCCATGGCTGCCTGCGCCAAACGTGGTGAGCATGCCCATGGACGTGGGCGTGGGTATGGACCTCGGCGTAAGTGTGGGCGCGGGTGTCGGCTTAAGGATTAGGGTTTAGAGCGTGGATCTCAACGTGGGCGTGGGCTCGGGTGTGGGCGTGAGCGTGGGCGTGGTCGTGGGTGGGGATCTCGGCGTGGGCACGGGCGTGGACGTGGGCTTGAATTTAGGGTTTAGAGCGTGGGTGTGGGCGTGGGCGTGGGCGTGGATCTTGGTGTGGGCGTAAGCGCGCGTGTGGGCGTGGGCGTGGGCGTGGGCTTAGGGCTGAGGGCATAGGGCTTAGGGCTTAGGGCTGTTGCAGCTGCTCCTGCTGCAAGCTGTGGCTCCCGTGCGTCGTTACTTCTTCAGAGCCCACCCTGAGCCGTTTGAGTTGTTGCTGGGAGGGGGCAGCCATTGCTGCGAGGGGGCAGCCGCGACCGCAGCCGCAGATCATCTCAGGGGTCCTTCGCGTACTGCCAGAGAGTTGCCAGGCCAGCTGAGGCACCCTTTCTTGTGGAATGATTGGCGTCACTGAGGGGGGGTGAGTGTCCACCTCCTTCTGGCCAGCGCCGGAGATGCCACATGGCGCTTCCAAGGCTCGCCGTACAGTAGACCTGAGAGGAGTAGTATTGATAAGTTAGAGTTGGAGCTGGATCCCCAGAGGGTGCTGCTGGGACTCAGGGCAGAGGGGGGGAGGGTGGGAGGAAGGGAGGGGGAGGGGGGGTGCCTGTGTGCGTAAGTGTGACGCGTGCGTGATGGTCCGTGCTGCTGAGGCTCAGGGCAGAGGGGGAGGAGGGTGCCTGTGTGTGTGTGTGTCTGACGTGTGCGTGACGGTGCGTGCTGAGTCGTGACGTGACGTGCCGCTGCTGCTGCAGGATTCTGACGACGGTGCGGTGGGGACGGATTTTTTTTTCATTACGAATATTTGAAAGACGACTATAAAATTATGTGATAGATACCAAAACTTGTTCCATGACCATTATACAGTGTTTCCCATCTCCATCATACAAAACCATGGATCAACAAAGCGATGGATGCATATGTGTCATGTCATTTTACTTCAAACACACTAAATGATTCCTCATGAAAGAGGTTATTCATTAACTTTTGGTGACTTTGTTTATCTTGAGGGAGATGCGTAGCACTGCAAGCCATGTGACCACTCGTTGGAAAGTAAGACTACTAGTTGATGAACAAAAACCTCGGTCCTGTTTCTCATATCCCCCATCTATCAGTGTGCATTGCGAGTTTGACCCAAATAATGTGGTGCCAAAAATAGAAACTGTATTATTTTGGAAATCTCAGGTTTTTTTATGCATCCCAAGACCCACCTCTTAAAGTTTCTTAGGCTTTAAATCTGGAAGCCAAAGCAACATTGGGGAAATAGCAATATGGAGCGCTTGCTGGTCAAGTAGAAAACATTTTGTGTTAGTTTCGTGAAGATGACATGGAGATGTTTTCTAATGTATCTGAGGCGGGCCAACTATAATTATTGGTAGTTAATTATATGTATGTAAGGGAATCGTAAGAGATGGCGCTCATGCATAGTGTAGGCAAATCGTCTCTCATGAAATTTTTTCTTACCTCTGTTTGTGCTTGCGCACGCGCATATTATTGTTTGGGTGCGCACTTGCATGGGGGTTCTTTGTGTCGTTGGATTCATTGTGAAAAATAGTTGATGCCCATCGACTTTTGTGGGTGGTTCTCAAGGGTAGTGAGATTAGCTAGATGACCATGATAAATAAGATACGAGCTTGTAGAAAATTGGTGAAGTCAAAATGTTATTGGAGTAAGGTGCAATCGTGGACATTAGCAAATGATTGGACACCTTGCAAAATTGCTTCAAGCTCCATCTAGAATTGGCCACCTTAGTTGCTTGTAGGTACCACCTCAGTTGCTTGTAGAGTCCTTACTCTCAGTCTGCCGACGGTTATTTTAGAAGCTAGGAAGAACTAATTACTACATTCCAAAATGTAGTCCTTAGTTTTATACATAAATCACGTTAAAAATCATAAACTACATTTCAAAATGTGATACTTAGTTCTGTACATATTCCACTTTTAAAAAACCAGTAGACTTCAAGTTGAAGACTAAGTCACAACGATGCAGAAGTATATGTAGTTTCCAAAATTCACGTGATACGGACAAGGCGGCTCAATCTAAGTTACGAAATAGAAAAGGTGGAATGGTGGAGCTAGCATGCAAATTTGTGGATCCTTCATATCAAATAGAAGACTAGAAGCAGTCAACATCCGAACTGTTAGTGACATCTAGCCGTACGCTAAACTTGAGGAGCAAATACACGTCATTGTGGGTCCTCCATCATACAGAAGACCCCCATAAGTAAGCATTTGAACTGTTAGAGAAATTATTATAAGCGCTGATTGCAGTTGTGCAAGATTACTCCCCATCTCTTGGAGGTTCACAAGAGACTGCGTCACATCCCTCTTTCAGAGATTAGGTGTAACAATCTGAGCTTTTTAGGTGTATTTGGGACGTGTTTCTAATTAACTAAAATACGTTATGCTTCTTATTAGATGAAAATTGCAATTATTTGAGTTAGTCGCCACACACGTGTGCCGACTAATTCCAATCGATTGGCAAAATGCCATGTAAAATAATCGATAACGTCACTTTGATTACTTTGCAGAAGCACAAAATAATTAATCATAAAGTATCTTGATTCATTGTAGAATGATAAGTTGAGTTTTTCTTTGACTTTCATTGTTTTGGACAAGAACGGTCATTGTTTTCAGTTAACTACGATCGTTATTCCGAAAGAAAACACAAATTGTGACCCAAGGGAGTCATCACATAAAATCGAACACGCGACCTTTTGGCCGTGTCAGCACGATTTTGCGACTGTCGTAAAATCAAACAAAAATTATTTTGCAAGCATGTTTGCAACTGTGAGGACACTAATCCTTGACTATTTGTTTGATTCGTTCACACCTGACCAATATTTCAAACAGTTATTCGTAACTTCCGGTTCAGTGTGAAAACCAATGTAGGAGATTGTGCAAACAGTCGCGACTCTTTGAAAAGTCGAGCGCAATTGCAAAAACGTCCATTTGACGTTGAATGGTTTTTCGAAAATCGTTGTGTAACCTCCAAACAGCCAAACGGCTCAATTTGAGAATGTGGCCGAACGGGTTACGCCCGTTTTTGTTGAACATAAACCAATGTTCTAGCAGGTAACTCGAAGCATTTCAATGCCTCATGTTGTGCGAGTATATATACTTGCAAGAGTCATTGTGAGTGCAATTCTCACAGTTTGCATTCTACGACTTTACGTTGTTTTTCTCCATAGTCTCAAGTATGCTTCAATTACGCGAAGTTGTCAATATTTCCTTTTCATTAAGTCTTAATTTTCTTGAACACCGAACAAAGATTCTTGAGAAAAGCAAAAACGTTACATTAGATGAGCTTTGTTGGGTGCGTTATTTAACAACCTGATGGGTAAGTTGGCTTCAAGCTTCTTTGTCAATTGTTAATTAGTTACAGTTCAATAGAAGTCTAATATATGAAAAGGAAATCATTGCACTCAATTGCAAATTCCAAACTCTGTTCTTGAGGCTCTCTTGTGTACTTCTTGACAGTATGTTTGAAGATAATTTAACATATCATTGTCAAAAAAGAAAAATATCCATTGTACTCGACTGTCCTCATCTCGCTCTTATACACTTGATATAACCATGTAGTTAAGAAAGATTTGAACTCAATCAATATTGATGTTATGCTGAGGCAGGATGCAGGTGCAACACTGCATCTCCAGATGCTTGTTGTTTCTAGATATCTATAGATTGGGATAGCAACAGTGCAAGTGACAGCATGGTCGGCTCGTCGAAGCACCTATCAAACGTACCATTTTCTCCCATAACGCTTTCTTATACTTTATGCTGAATATTATTTTCTAGTATGCCATACCAACATTTACCCTCCCTCCCCATGCACACACGCACAAACGGGCGCTCTTGCGAGCGTGCATGCATGCGCACATACACCTAGCCAACTTACATCTGCAATAAGCGGAGAGATTTTGAGATAGGCACTTGTGGTGAGATTGTTACAAGATTTTCATTTTTGATCTTTATTGTTATAAATTAGAATATGATTGAATATATGAATTTAGTTCAATGCAATATCTAATTTGGTTCAAAGTGTTCAATTTTTTTAACCTCAACTCCGCTATAATGACATAATCACAAGCAGCAGGCTAATGTTTACCTACAGCACTTAAGTTACAGCTGTAGTTTGGATCAATTTTCCTACTTTGACAGAAGGTGGGCTAGATATAAGTCGCTACAAAGATGTACAACTCAGTCAATTTTTCCTGTGCGTTTATTTTCTACACGTGGTTGTGCACATAAAAATACAATATTCAGGAAAAAAAAATCAGTGTTTTTTTAGAATATGATTTCTAATTATTCTACAAGCAGTTCCTCATAGTATGTCACACACTATATTACAAAATGCTGTTTGCAAATTGTCATCAAAGATAATGAAATTACTAGTGCATATTCCAAGCTGCGCGGGCAAGTGTAGATACGCATATATTTTTAGAGATAGTACATAACTAATGATCAATTACTCACACGTAAATATTTTTGGACCACTAGATAATAATATATTCCACGACTTCGCAATATATATTTTTGCGCATTTGAAAATTGGAGTTTGTGTGCCTGACAAACACGAAGCTAAGGGAAAAACAGACATGAAACCAAGGAAAAACAGTATTTAAAGTCAGTCTATGCCAATGAAAAGCATTCCTATTCTTGAAGTTACAATCATTTATTTTTGCAATTTTTTTAACCCATTTTGTCCTTTTCACACAGTCTCAACACTGGTGCTTATAAACGTTGTGATCATTCCTCTTCTCTTGTTCAATCTCCTTCTTGTTCTCATTCCAATATGCATAAATAAAGACAGACGCATAACTTCAACTTGTTTGTTTGCATACTCTGAGATTGGTCTAGTGTAGAAACGGCCAAACTTCAAGACCAGAGAAGAGCGGAGAAATACCATTTCTCCACTTTTGGTCTTCAACGGACCCCCCCGATTCTTGAAAAGCGGAGGGTTACATGCATACACGACAGTATTGACCAATTAGAGCATACTATTCAGCGCACTAAATTCCAAAGTCAAATGTCGCCGACGGCTTCATTTCTTTTTGAAAGTTGTCGATTTTATTGAATTTGTGTCAAACAGGTGTCAAAAATTTGGATTTGGTTTTCTAGAAGTCAACTCGCCGATTGCACGTGCGAATAGGAAATGTTGCCAGCGACTGCACATGTGTCGAATGCAGAGGGCGCATCTTTTTAAAAGCGTTGGGCTTATGTTGGCCGAACCTCAAGCCGGCAAGATAAAAGTTCGACGGGACTCAAGCTTGACTAGGCTCAATCTGCTAGCGCCCTAGGGTGCCAGCTTTAAACTTGTGGGTGTTATGTCCCTGGAGTTAGAAGCCCAAAGGACCTAAGCCCCTTGAATGCTACTCCCCTGGACCCGTCGGCCCCCCTCAACTCCGAACGTCCGTGTGGATGGGGAGGAGGCAGATTAAATTTTTAAAAATTTGGCCAGCCCCTTGCGACGACATGTAACGAGGTAGGCAAGTTCGGATTTTGGAATATGAGTTAAACTAGGCGTTTTCGTTAGTAAGTAAATGATCGTCAATTTGGTTCGTTTTGCGCTGGGACAGCAAATAAGTGCTAAGCATCACGTTTTGAGTCAAATGGCGTGTCCAAGTCCTCAAATCAACCAATAAGTAAATGCTACTTGACAGTTGGACGACTTTTGAGAGGCAGATAGGGCAATTTGGATTTTCGAATATGGGTCAAACGAGGCGTTTTCATTGGTCATTAAATAATCGTCAATTTGGTTCGTTCTGCGCTGGACAAGAAATAAGCGCAAAACATCGCGCTTTGAGTCAAGTGGTATATTCAACTCTTCACACCGACCGAACCTGACAAGCGGACAACTTTTGAAAACTTGTCCGCGTTTCAGGCATGACAAAAAAAAATCAACCAACAGGAATCAAGCTTATTTATAGCCATAATGTTATGCATTACTCCAAAATTGACAAGGTAATCACAAACTAGTTCAAAAGTACGTACAATTAAACTACTACCACAATTGGAAACTTAGAATAAATATCGTCAATTGAACAGTGCAGGTTGGCTGTGGCGTAGAAAAGTTCTACGCTTGACGGGAACAACTTTGTTCCCATATATTTTCCATGCCATTTGGCGTAAAAGTACCATCTCCGCCTGTCGTGGAGGATCCATTTTCTTCACTTTGCCTGGTTTAGCATCAAAAAAATTAGGGCGGAGATGGCCATGCAAATATTGAGTCCTTTAGCGTTCTTCACTGTTTGGGTCCGGATCAGTCTCAGAGTGCTTAATTTGCTCAGTCAGTTTGACGCACAAGACAACGCCAAGTTTGTATTTTGTTAACGTTACTTTTGTAATATTAATCACTTGCTCCCAAAAGAAGACCAAGCGTCTTGCAAAGAGAAGGGGTCTTGCTGCTCATCAACAAAATCCAAACCGAGTAATCATTTCATTCTCTTTGTCAAGGACAACTTTGATCGATCCTTCACTTCCTGTTATATCTTCACTAATAAAAACAATGTCAAATTTGCCCCCCTTTGGGTCATCAACAACAGCAACAAGTGAGAGCAAGAATTTGTCCTTCACTGTTTTTCACTAACTTTTTGTTTTGCAGGCATCTGACAAGAAACAAATAAGAGAAATTCGATAAATCTTCAACTTTTGCTGGACTGCATCAGTCCCCAGCATATCTAATCCAATTGGATCCTTTTCTTTATTTTTGAGATACCCTTCAGTTGCTCTTTATTCTCCTATGCAAGTGACTTAATCTGTAAAAGTTTTATCGCTGATTTCTAAGTTTACGAGTGTTCCACCCTATGACGTTTATTTTTGGTTCAAAATCATTGCTATGCATACTAACATGTACGATTTTACCGATGAGGTGGTTCTTTGCCAAATCCTTGATGAAGTGTTTGTATATGGTAAACCAAAAATGTGTATTCAAAATTGAAAATATGTATGACCTTTTTTTACAATTTTGATTCTGAACGAAAGGTAATATCATCAATTTTTTGAATCTTGGAAGTTGTAAATTTTACAAAAATAACAACATTACACACACCCAAAATATTCATGCAAGATAAATTTATTTGAAACGTAATATTTTATAAATTTAGACATTTATTTTCTCCGTTAAAATTATACACAATATTTTTTTTTAAACATAAAATGTAAGTACTAGATACCACCTTTGTTTGTATAATATTCATGGTAAAATTTCTCGTTAGAAATTAAAATTGGAAGTTTTTGTTTGTTAATAATGATGTAATTTTAAATCATAGGACAAATTTGTTATAGCAACTATGAAATATATGTAACATAATGTGTTCTACGTGCTTTACGGTTGCTGACAATGGTGTGGGATAGGATCTTACATTCAACTCATCGATATACGAACTTTGATTTTAAGTTATAATTTTGAAAATTAACTTATTTGTATGTCATTTTTGATCGAAATCATACGTTAAACACATTATCACATATCTACAAAAGGTAGACTGGATGCAAACTCACAAGTGCAAAAAGAAGCATATATAATACATATAATTTGCGTTGCATACTCATTCTAGGACTCTAAAAGGCTCTCAAACTTGGTGTCCAAAGATTCATCAAAAAAAATGCTCAAAGTTGTGTTTCAAGCCAAAGACAAAGGTCAAGTTTAAAATCTAAAAGCTTTGTCCTCAATGCAATAATGTTCAGCTTCAATCTTTAACAAGTAAGAATCTTGTCAACACACGACATTTTTTTTCAATTGCTCGTCAAATCACACAAAGTGATGAAAATAAGCAATCGTTGTTTGCCACTAAGTATTGTTAATCCAAAAAATGGATCAACATTGAATTATAAGAAATTAAAAAAAAACAAATGAGTTGACATTTAATTGATTATTTTTCTAGTAGAATAAAATACATCTCAGGCTTCATATATTTTTCTCAACGGTGGATAACAAAGATTGGCCACCATATTATTGTTACTGCACCAAAATTAATGCATCTTGATCATGCACCGCTACAGCAATTAAAAATTACAAGTTGATTGAAACTAAGTATTTTTTCATGGATAAAATGTGATAAATATAAATTATATGCAATAACATATCGACACATACATGATCTTCCACATTACTTGGGCCCCATCCTTCCTTCTCTCATAATACAAGTAAGCGCCTTGCAGCCTTCACCTCTTGCTTTATTATTTTGATCTGTCCAATAGTATTGCATAAGACGTTCATTATGAACATAATGGTTCACAATTACATAACATTCATACAAGTTCATATTCTCACACAAATAAGAACTTTTCTTCACATATGAAAGTGTGATCTACATTTTCTCGTCACATACATTTTCATTTTTTGTAACTCGTAAAAGACGTTCTCATTTTGTGATCCATAAAAGAGAATGCTAAATGCCCAAGTTGCAAAACGGACGTCATTGGATATTGATGTTATTTACAATAAAGCAAGACATATGAAAGTATGACCTATATTTTCTCGTCACATACATTCTCATTTTTTGTGACTCATAAAAGACATTCTCATTTTTTGTGACTCATAAAAGAGAACGCTAAATGCCCAAGTTGCAAAACGGACGTCATTGGATATTGATGTTATTTAAGATATAGCAATAAAAGAGGTAATAAAAGCATCACACAAGACCTTAGTATTCTCTTGGATCAAATTAAAAAGACCTTTCCATAAAGCAAAAAGTGGATGCTTATGTTAGCCATATACATTACTATATCAGTTCAATATAATCTTGACAATCGTACAGTGTTCTTAATTAGCTCTTTATGCTTGTATATTGATAGCCACAATTCATTGAGACAATTTGCTTTGTCTTGTTCTCTTGCATTTGATTGGTCTTGCATTGTAGTCATTGTGGAGAAGTCAAAAATATCGCAGCGAGAGACTTGAGACCAACATGTGACCAGCTATCTGGAAAATATTCGCGCACTTTTGCACGGTAGATTAAGATCAAAACCATGTGAGATATACAAGGATCGCCGAAGACAGCGACAAAACATTGCGAGCAAAATTGGATGTGGACACAACGCACAAGGCCGGGTGGGATTGTGCACAGGTGCACGCGGATAGTACATGTCAGGCAATAATAAATAAGGTTCCAATGGGGACGAGGTGACTATGACATGATAGACGAGCTGTCATAATACGCCAAATTGAGGGTCCCTAACAGCAGTCTATTTGGAGCTCGTCGGACCAATTTAACTTGTGAAGCTTACACTGCGAGAAAAATTGGATGTGAACACAACGCGCAAGGTCGGGTGGGGGTTGTGCACACGTGCACGCGGATAGTACATGTTAGGCAATAACAAATAAGGTACCAATAGGAACGAGGTGACTATGACATGATCGACGAGCTGTCAGAATACGCCAAATTGAGGGTCTCTGATAGTAGTCTATTTAAAACTCGCCGGACCCATTTAATTTGTGAAGCTTGAAGATTTGGTACAACAACAGCGACGAACATGAAAGTAACCGGCTGTTGTCAGAAGCAAGTCCTTCAAAATTTGACCAAAATGGACGTGAGGAAATTAATAAACTAGTAGAGTAAAATTTCTAATTGTTCAAATATGCCCGTCGGTGCCCGTCGGTCGATCCGGCTCGATAATATTATTAACTCAAATTCTTGTTGAATTTTTCCTCATGTCACCGTCAGGGTGTTTTTTATTGACATTTTTTGTTCTCATTATCATGCCTTTTCATATTTCAAGAGTTGCTAGTCTGAGACCGCGTCTTTATTATACCAAAAAAAAGTGTAATAAAAACTCCGATACCATTGAAAAAGTTCACTTACATATAAGCAATCAATAATAAATAAATAATATTTATATGAGCAAGTTATTTTTTTGGTATTTTCTAGTTAATACATTAAGCATCCAAATATCACACAATTAGCAGTAAGCAATACTCACAAGTCAAATGCAAGTAACGTGCATCAATCATGCAATCAATAAATTCATACATGAGCAAGGTTAGTAAGCAGTTTGTGTAATAGTTTGCAGCCTTGGATTCTTATATTCTTTCAGTAATGTGTACAGAGAATTGGCCTTGTTTTGAAATGTCAAATTTGGTAACAATACCTAGCACATGTACATGGAATGAACTGCTGTTCAACAGCAACTGCAATGGCACCGCCTACGCGAGAGTTAACCCCGTCGGTAGAACATTAGTTAACCAAATTCACAACCATTTCCCATCATTCCCAAATGCCATCCACCTGGGGTGTCATTTGGCCATCCATCTAGCATATCACACTTAGATGCATAACTAGGCAGTACACTGTTAACGCGTAAGGCAATCAGTCATAATTTTCAAAGATTGTGTCAGCAAATTGATTCAAGTAGACTTTAGCCGGCTCCTCTCAATTGTTATTATATTGAAAATTACTAAAAGTCCAACAGACTGAAATTCAACCCAAGTTCAGTATGCTAAACTTAGTTAGCTATTATATGTAACTGAATATATATATATATATATATATATATATATATATATATATATATATATATATATATATATATATATATATATATATATATATATATATATATATATATATATATATATATATATATATATATATATATATATATATATATATATATATATATATATATATATATATATATATATATATATATATATATATATATATATATATATATATATATATATATATATATATATATATATATATATATATATATATATATATATATATATATATATATATATATATATATATATATATATATATATATATATATATATATATATATATATATATATATATATATATATATATATATATATATATATATATATATATATATATATATATATATATATATATATATATATATATATATATATATATATATATATATATATATATATATATATATATATATATATATATATTTATATAATCATATGTAACCAATATACTGATTCATAACAATTTCTCTTTTACTTGTTCCAGGTTATTCGTAGATAATAATCAAGATCAAGGCAGTCAAAAGTACCATTTTCACGAACAACATTTGTATATCTTGCCCTCTTCTTTGTACCAATTTTTTTCGGGATGGAAGTCATAGTCATATGGTCATGCAACAACAGTACTGTGCAAATAATCCTTAGAGTTTGCAGTTGGACGTTAACCAGCACAACAAATTTCATGTGCTATTTGCTTGGATTTTCCAATTTCAAACCATATCTCAACAATGTCTAATGTACTTTGAAAGTCATTTGAATTTTTTGATACCGTGTTATTCAATATTAAAAATATGTAATCAATAATTTAGACCTGCACACAAAGTATCAGCTAGAGACAATCAAATCTTGTTTCAAATCTTACTTACCACACATCAATTAAGTCAGACATTAATTAACTTGAGGCCATATAATGTAGTTACAATGTAAAACTTCTGTTATGAAACGAGTATTGAAACGATACTCAAAGAAACTTGACAAATTAATACTTTTGATGAAAAAAATGGTAATGATTGATATAATCGATCATGTCTCTTTTCAAGCGGCTATTGGAGTCCTGCTTTGACAATGGCGTGAGTTTCGACATATGTGCCAAGTTATGTACAAAATTTTTATTTCCAATTGGGTATACTTTAAATTCCAAATTCTAAATTTTATACAACGTACACATTTGCAATAGAATATTGATATCTTTTGATGCTCTACCATTAGCATCTTACTACACTTCATCTGTACGTCACGCGACAAATTGAGTGATATATTATAAATTTTTTTTTTTTAAGTAATTCATAATATGTACTTGATATTTCAACAAAAAATCTAAAATAATAAATTTAAAATATGAATATTTCATAATTATAAAAAAATTATATTTAATTGACATAACTCATGATATTTTAAATAACAGAACAATTGTGAACCACTATCAATAGATTTAAAATTCTAAAAAATCAATATATATCAATGTTACATTTATTGTCATGAAATATTAACGTATTTTTAATTCATTAATGCAATATATTATCATAAAATTTTAAAGTCTAAAAATATATAAAATTGAATTAATATTATTCATTTATTTGAAGATAAAATTTTTTATCTGTTATTTATAAATTTTATAATCATACTAAATAAAATTTTCTTGCTTGTGTAATATTTTAAAAGTAAATTTGTCTATTAGATTTGAGTACGAGTAGAATTCTTGTACTTAAATATAAACTTAAAATTATTTTTTAGTAAAATTATTAAATTAATATTGTTCACTTGTATATATTGTTTCTTTCTTATAAACAATGAAATGATTATGGCACAAGTCTACTCCAAAATACTCACGCAATGAAGGTATGTACTGTATTTTTTATTTTAATTTATATATATACTATATAAATGTGTATATATATATCTAATTATTCATGTATATTTGAAAACATTACAAATGTACAACAATTTATGATGTAAATTAATTTATATACACGCACATATAATTGTTTTTAATTTGCATGAAGTAATGTAGTTTGTGATTGAGTTATAATATGTCAACCAGCATAGGTCCACCATTGGACCTTACACCTTGCACCAATTGGCAACGATTAGTTTGAATTTCAAAACGTCGTCCATTTAATTTTGATCACTAATAGCTTTTTTCATCAATCTTTTTAAAAATCAGATTCTATCAACTAACTTCACCTATCCTAAATTTTGCAAGGATACCTATTGCTGTGGCAAGATCTTGTCTTGTGGCTCCCATGGCAATCACGAGACTATGTCTTCTCGATTTGGCCACCCTGAACCCCTCTTAATCAAAAGCTGGAAAGTCCCCTTCACTCCCCTCCGCTTGAAGCGACAGCAACAGCCTATAGATGGAGTCACCACTTTACTTCCACCAAGATTTGAAACAAATTGACATGCAAATGTAACAATGGATAAGAAGAACAACACGAAGTATTTTTTACATCCATGCAAAAATTGGATCATGTTGCGGCTAGTCTTGCTACCTTTGTTCTCCTTTGACCAACGTTTGCAATAAATTGCTAAGACAGTGAGAAAAATACTAAGTCCATACACTGAGATTTTCTGCAACAGTCCCCAAGAAATCCAAATTTTTCTTTGAATTGTCAAGAGTTTTGTGATGACGACATAAAGAAGGAGGGATACGAATGCAGAGGTGCAAAGGTGCTTCTA
Source organism: Mesotaenium endlicherianum (assembly GCA_009602735.1). Lineage (NCBI taxonomy): Eukaryota > Viridiplantae > Streptophyta > Zygnematophyceae > Zygnematales > Mesotaeniaceae > Mesotaenium > Mesotaenium endlicherianum. The sequence continues at coordinate 432,054 of WELA01003305.1, forward strand.
TGAAATCATTTTCATGGCCGTATGTAACTCTTTTGACTTTGGATACCAAAAAGCTCTCATCAATCCAATAAAAGTACTCCATGCTTGGATATCACATATCTGTAGTGGGTTAGCTTTAGAATCACGTTGGTGACAGTCAGGAGGTGAATATCGAACACCTAAGGCACACTTGCAATTCCATGATCTGCCTCGTATCGATCTTCAACATTTTTTTGTCTTCTCGCGTTTGTTTAGGGTTTGAAATTGGGCCATATGTTGGTCCCACTTCACCTTTTTGGGAGCCAAAGTTTTGTCGCGGGTAGTCTTAATTTCACAGCTTCCAATTTCAATTGCTTGAGTTTTTCCAACAATTTGCCTAAATTTTGCTTCTGACCCGCGTTGCAATAACGTAAAAAAGTCTGAAGATTTCTGAAAGGGGGAAAGGTGCGGGGAGTGCGCCCATACACACTCACGCACCCTCACCCGCGAGTATAAGAGTGCATGAGGACCTTTCCTAGTTGCATTCACACGGTGGAGTGGCCTGGTGGTGTGCCACCCTTGCAAGAGAGAGGGAGAGTTAATGAGAGAGGAGTGAAAAAGAATTCACTAGATTAAGAAAAGTCGTGTACAAGATAAGAAGGTTAGACTAGACTAACTAGGCCCCCTCCACTTCTTTGTGCTTCCCATTTATGCTTTAACTTTAAGTGTCCTCTCTAGCAAAGTACCTCCAGAACCTTCTCCTATGGCTCCTTCCATGTAGATGACCTTGCCTAGTTGGACACTCACACGCACACACAATCACACTCTAGAATATTCTACTACACAATCCACAAACTCCTCATGAAGTTTCTAAAAATCCACGAGACTTTGGCACTCTACGTAATCATAGTTTGTGGAATCATCATGATTCAATGTCCTACTTCGTGGACTCCAACCGAAATTTTCGTCACTGGACTTGTCCTTGTCACTAAATTGAATCTGTGACGATAAAAACTGACTAGAAACTTCCAAAACTTTCTCAATACTTGTCCAAATGACTTGAAATAAAGACCAAAGTTCTTCTAAATCACACTCTATGCATACAAAATGCTAGAAAAATACAGATTACAATTTCATAATCTTACAATTTCACTATCTATCTGGGTGTCAGCTGCTATAGTTACAACGGGATCATTAAGTGAATATTGCAACCGAATTATGAGCCAGACGCTTTTGTGTCTTCTTGTAAAAGCTAAAAGCTTTTTTGATTTGTTGACAAAGTCATAGTAGTATGTTACTTCTTTTAAATTTTTTAAAGAAAAACATCATCGAACTAAAAATTTGTTGGACTATCTACCAATTGGCAGTGGCCCTAGTTATGAAATTTGTATACGTCGCACACGTGTAGCAGATATACCGCTCGTACAAAACGTGGGAGTCAAAGCTCCATTTTCAAATTTGCCAAAATACGTGCGTGTTGGTAATTTAGACCAGTCGTCGATTTTTAAGCGTGTGAAATTGTACGAAACCGACACATTTAGGGCTGTTTCGAAAACTTCCTTCGTTTTTCGCTTTGCTGACATGTTAGTCACCTCACACGCTTACATCCTGCCGAATATGTTGTTGTGGCCTTTCACACTTTGACGTCCGTCCGGTTTCAATTATGCCGGCTCTCTCATCAGTCGGCCATGGTCGTTTTGCATCTTTATGTAGGAAACAAACAGCAACTAAATTTTGGGCAAAAAGAATGGCTTCAACTTTCAACTTTGAAGTGTTCAAATTTCCCGCAAAATCTTCTTCGATGGATATATGCGTTATGTTATGCTTCCATCTTCTTGCTTGTGTTGTCAGTGTGTCATTCCCAGCAGCCAATCAAATACGTATCCAAATTTTTGTGCATTCTGTGTGGGCTATAAAGAACTTTCACCCTCTCATGTCCAATCAGATTAGAACATCAAATACTTACTATAATCTATGATTGGGCAGCTGAAACAATTTGTTCTATTACGTACTTATTGAAGGTGAAGGACCCGTTCCAAGCTACAAAGAGCAGGACATAGACGTATTGTGTGGAAGGCAAGGTGATATCAACAGTGAGGAAAAATAAAACAAGTGAACGCAAAAATCATATAAGCGACATCCTTACAAGCGATATGATATATTTTTTACTCCAATGACACAATAGTAGAGCGTTAATCCTATTGGAATGCAATGTGCGCCTGTTCTAGCAGTAAATTGATTATGTACATAATAAGGAGGGGCAAAGTATATCCCTAATTACAAGATTTTCGTGCACCCATCACTTTTTGCGCTTCCCTAATCTACCTGGTTCACCTGCACAGAAAGTGGAGTGGAAGTTCCAACCAATGATTTTCTTGTGCGAAAAGTCAATTATAATGTCTGTCACAGACATGGTTGAGGGGCTAGGACTATGTTCTGTGGCACTGGTGCTTGTCGACCTGAAGGAAACTGCAGTAGGGAAAGTTGCTGTTGTTGCAAATCTTGAGGAGGTGCAGGGTTCAGTTTGTGCATGTAATGAATCAGTATATTGGTTGACATAATATTCATTTAAATAATATAGTTAAAAAAGTTCAGCCTGCTGAACTCTAGTTAATGAACAGTCTGCTGGACTTTATAGTTAATATCAGTTTAATGACTCGGCCCGAAGTAGCAGGCTGAGGTCACCTCAAGTCAGCTTGCTGACACATTCTTTGACAGCCAGCTGACTTCCGTACTCGGTAGCAGCGAACTGCCTCGATATGCATCTAAGTGTGGTATGCTAGATGAATGGCCAGATGACATCCCTATGATGGATGGCGATTCGGGATGATGGGAGATGGCGGTGGATTTGGTTAACCGAGGTCCTACCAACGTGGTTAACTCCCGGGTAGGCGGTGCCATCGCACTGACCGTTGAACAGTAAACTCATTCCATGTACATATGCTAGGCATTGCTCTCGAGTTCGGCATTCGGAAACGAAGCCAACTCTCTTGTACAGCTTACTNGAGAGCGATCTGAATCCAAGGCAAGAAGCCATTGATACGCACTGTCTTCTAACCTTGCTTATGTATGAGTTTACTGATTTGCATTATTGATGCTAGTTTACTCGCATTTGACTTACGAGTATTATTCACTGCTAGTGTATTGTCCTTTGCCGTTTAACCAGTTAACGGAAATACCATAAAGATTACTTGCTGATATAAAAATCTTTATTAATTGTTAATGGCCTATTTGGTAAGTCGATTCATTTCAGTGGTATCGGAGCAGTTATCACAGTTTTCTTTGTATGGTAAGGACAAGGTCTCAAACTAGCAACTCCCGAGACATGGAGAACCAGGACAACGAGAATGCCAAAAACCAGGCGGAAACCCATGTAGCGGGAACCCGTACCTATTCTGAAGCAGTGGCAGATACTGCAACTAGAGAGGCTGCAGATGAGGCAGCTGCTATTGCCGCAGTCGCAGCACAGCAAGCTGAGGAGGAGAGAGCCAGATTAGAAGCTGAACAAGTAGCAAAGGCCGCTGAAGATACAGAAAGGAGGGAAGGACAGCCAGCTGACGAGCGCACTGTTGAAGAACTTATGGCATCAAGGGCCAATGTTCTGAACCCACCTCCTGCTGTACAACTCAATGTACCCCTAGGTCAAATACGTGACCGGCTGAATGCGGCAGGAATTGCTGCTGCAGGAGCGAGAGGGATTGTTGAGGACACTACTTAGCGAGTAGATGCCAATGCTGCTGCTGCATTTGCTAATCTACCACCCCAGAGTGTAGACTTGGAAGCATTGCTCGTTCAGATGCAGTCGCAAATGGCGACCATGTATCAGTCCCAGCAGGAGGACAAAAGAATCATAATGTTCCTACTTGTAGTGAAACAGATAGATAAAGTACTTAGTAAAACAGAATACTTTATCTATTCAAGACAAGGATCTTTGAACACAAGTGGTAGCTTCTTGAAAGAGAGATGGCTTCTTGAAAGTTAATATATTTCTGGATTTTGGCAAGTACAAGAGTGATTCTCGAATGTCTTTCTATGTTCTAGCTCTTGTTTATATACTTGCTACATAAGTAATTTCTAGGAAGGTGTATGTTGATGTGTTGGCACCCAACACATCCCAAAACTTGCCACCTCTTTCTAGAATAATGTACACATGTCCTTTTGACCTAAAAATGGCACATTTGACTTTTGCCACATGGAGTTCTTCTAGGTCTTTCCTCTAACTTCGAAAATGCCTTGGAAGGTTCAAAGGACATGAACCAAGTTACTAGAGTACCTATTCACACTTGACTCCACACAATACTACTCCAAATATATTTGAAAACATTAAAATATATGCAAACTAATATATAATAACTCAAATCACTACATCACCCCCCCGATAGAAAAAGCGACGTCTCGGCGCGTCAAGTCAGGTCTTACACATGTGGAGCAAACTAGTCAACAGTTTCAAGTCAGATGCCACACATGTGAAGAGGACTAGTCAAAGGCGCCAAGTCAGGTGCTACACATGTAAGGTAGACTAGGCAAGGTCGTAGGTGGTGTGACCTTATTGGCTAGCCTACTCCTTAATGATAAAGAAAATTGTACAAGTTGGCCCAGAATCTGCCACGAACTCAAAAATTCATAGCGGCCACAGAACTGCTCCAAATCTGAAAATTCGAGTGCCAGACGGACCGCGTCGGAGAACTCTACCGGGTCACCAAATTTGAGAGCATTCTCATTTCTGGAGTGTCGTTGAGAGCTGAGAGAGTAGGCACTCCTCCAAATCTGTGCAGAAACTTCTGAAAATCATAAGTCCTTCTATACTTCTCCAAATTCTGCAAACTAAGTCTCAAACTGGGCGCTGTAAGATGTTCTACCAGAGTCTTGAGTTTCAGAGCATTCCAAGTTCAGGGGAGGGCACAATGTCAGAAGGCATATTCTGCCCTAACAATGCCAGCAGCCTGACCCCCTTCTACTTAGAGCATCATATCTCTCTCACCAGTGCTCCAAATTGAGCAAACTTGGACTCTAAATGACCGGCTACTCATGGACTACAGCCAGGTAAATTTTCAGAATTTATTATGCAGAGACCTATTACCAGTAGCAGTTTTAGTTTTCTGTCCAGAAACTGCGAGAAGAGAAGAGTGTCTAATGTCAATTTTTCCTCTTTCTTGTTCTTGCAGGCTGCCTCCAAGGGGTCTTCTGCTGCTTCTTGATGGTGGCAGGCTGCCTCCCTGAAGTCTTCGGGCTTCTAGTAGAGAGACTTGGGGCTGGTCCAAGATGGGGGTTGGCGGCATGGAAGCGCTTCAACTTTCTCTGAACTTTGTCAAGGTAGTGCGCCGCCACCCAACTATTCTCCGAATCTGGATATCCTTTCCACTTGATCAAGTATTGCTGCTGTCTCCTGAAATTTCTCATAGCCACTATGTCTTCCACTTCGTACTCCAAATGATCATCCACTATTGTTGGGGCTGGTGGGGTTGTCACACGTCCTGGGAACTTGTTGTCGGGTTGCACATATGGCTTGAAGAGGGAAGCGTGGAATACGGGGTCGATGTGCATAGTCTGGGGAAGTTCTAGCTTGAAAGCAACGGGGTTGACTTGCTGGATAATCTTGAAGGGTCCCAAATACTTGGGAGAGAACTTGCTGCCGGCAGGCCTGTTGTTCAGGGAAATGTTCTTGGATGATAGTAACACGTTGTCACCCACTCTGTACGTAATTTCTCTTCTGGATCTGTTCGCCACTCTTGCTTGAGCATCTTGCGCGTGTTGTAGAGCTTTCTTCGCTGCTGTAAGGGCTGCTTCTAATGTCTCCATAAAATCTGTGGCTGCAGGTACTTCATCATGGCCAGCCGTGAAGCTCAGTGGCGTGGTCGGATGGAAGCCATAGTTGAGGAAGAATGGGGACTCTTGGGTAGAGGCCTGCGTAGTGTTGTTGTAGGCAAACTCGAGGGGGGTCAAGTACATGTCCCAGTCTTGCTCGAGGGTAGACACGTAGGCCTTTAGAGAGGTCTTTAGGGTACGATTCATACGCTCGGTTTGCCCATCTGATTGTGGGTGGTAGGCAGTAGACATATCCAGCGATGTACCCAAGTTCTTGAAGAGATTTTTCCAGAAATGGCTTGTGAATCTTGGATCTCTATCTGACACAATTCTTGATGGTAGTCCATGGAGTCGGAAGATGTTGTCAAAGATGAGTCTTGCAAGTTGTGGTGCTGTAGCCTTAGTCGTCGTGGGAATAAAATGAGCCATCTTGGTAAGTCTGTCCACCGCCGTGAGTATTGCATTATGGCCTCGAGGTGTCACGGGCAAGTCCACGATAAGGTCCATTGAGATGTCCGTCCATTGTCTTTCGGGGATTGGTAGTGGTTGGAGGAGTCCTCCCGCCTTTTGCGATGATGGCTTGATTCTTTGGCATGTGTCACAGCTCCTGCAGTACTCCTTGACTTGCTTAGACATGCCTGGCCAACAATAAGTCCTAGCTAGAACGCCCGTGGTCCTTAGGATTCCAAAGTGTCCTCCAAGAGGGTTGTCGTGTGCTTCTCGTAGAAGCAAGAGCCGGAGGTCTAAGTCATTAGGAACACATCTCTGGCCCGTATCTTGCCTCACCCAATAATTGCCTTCTTGCTTCTTGCATGGGTCCAAGGCTGCTTCTCCGTTCTTGTAGTAAGGGTCTCTTTCATAGGCGGCTGAAAATCGAGCTTCCAGATCTGTCTTCAGGGATACCATCACTGCATTTAATTGCAGTCTTGAGAGGGGGTCAGCCGGGTTTGTCTTGCCGGGCTGGTACTGAATCGTGATGTTGTATTGTTGCAAGTATCCGCTCCATCTTGCTTGTCTCCTTGAGAGATACGGCTGCGTTTGGAGGTGCTTTAACGCCTCGTGGTCCGTGGTGACCAGTACTTTGCGTCCTTCAACGTAGCAGCGCCAAACCTTCAAGGCATGTACAATCGCCAATGCCTCTCGCTCCGTGGTTGTATAATTTTGCTCGGCTGGATTTAGCTTCCTTGACTCGTAGGCGATGGGCTGCAGTCCCTTGCCTTGGTCTTGAAGCAGGATTGCTCCTATTGCATAGGAAGATGCATCGGTGATGACGTGGAAGGGCCAATCTGGGTTTGGACTTGGGAGTGTGAGCACCGGGGATGTGGTCAATCTTCGCTTTAACTCTTGAAATGCCTCTTCCTCTTTCTCGGTCCATGTATATAGCCTGTCCTTCTTGAGTAGATCTGTCAGGGGGGCTGCTATGTGCGAGAAGCCTTGGATGAATTTTCTGTACCAATTGGCAAATCCCAAGAATGACTGGAGTTCTTTCTTGGTCGTGGGGGTTGGCCATTCCTCCACCACCGTGGTCTTCTTGGGGTCTATCTTGATGCCATCAGCAGTCACGTGGAGACCTAGGAACTCCACTTCTTGTTTGGCAAACTCGCATTTTGACTCCTTCGCAAACAGCTTGTTTTGCTTCAATACTTCAAGGACTTCTTTCAAGTGTCTCGCATGCTCTTCAAGGGTCTTGCTGTAGATAAGGATGTCATCGATGAATACCACCACAAATCTGTCCAACATGGGCTGAAATATGGTGTTCATCATAGTCATGAAAGTTGCTGGCGCGTTGGTGAGTCCAAATGGCAGGACCATGAACTCAAAATGTCCATATCTTGTCCTGAATGCCGTCTTCTCTATGTCCGGTTCTGCGATGCGAATCTGGTGGTAGCCGCTCCGTAAGTCAATCTTCGTGAAGTACTTGGCTCCAACCAGCCGGTCCATGAGCTCATCCATGCGCGGCAGCGGGTATCGATTCTTGATGGTGATCTTGTTGAGGGCGCGATAGTCCACACACATCCTCAAGGTACCATCTTTCTTCTTGACAAATAGCACCGGGGCTCCAAATGGCGACTTGCTAGGTCGAATGAAGCCATGCTCCAGTAGCTCCTTGATTTGCTTCTTGACTTCGTCTAGCTCCGTGTATGACATTTTGAACGTAGGCCGAGAGATGGGCTTGCTTCCGGGCTCCAACTCTATCTTGTGGTCTACGAATCTTTTGGGGGGTAGGCCCTTGGGCAATTCCGGGGAGAACACTTCTTTGTAGTCCTCTAAGACTTCTTGTATCTCCTTGGGAACGGGGCTGCCTTCTTGACTCTCGATGTCTTTCTTGATGTCTTTTGGCGTGATCAAGGCCAAAAGAAGCTCGTGTCCCTTCCTCACAAGTCTCTTGAGTTGGAGGGCGGACAATAGTATCTCGTGTGCCGGCTTCTGGATGTCTTGGGTCTGGATATTCTGGATTGCGCGCAAAATACAGATTCTTGAAGTGATGTCATTCTTGATCTTGATAGTACCGGTCCTCCAATCAACTTGGGGGTTGTGCTTGGTCAACCAAGGCGTCCCTAGGATGACGTCGTACTTGCCCAATTGCATGGGGGAGAACACTACTCTATCCTTGAAGGACTTGATAGAGAGTGCCAAGGGGTACGTCTTCTTGGAAGGGGTAGTATAGGAGAATCCATCGGGCATCATAATCTCCTCGTCGTGGTCAAGAGTTCGCATAGTAATACCGTGCTTGGTGGCAAAATCTGCAGCAATGAAGTTGCCTTGAGCTCCGCTATCCACCAAGATGTGGACCTTCTCTCCTCCAAGGTAACCTCTCAAACTCATTGGGGCTGGAACGTCGTCTTCAACGGGGGTCTCCACCTCACTTGGCGTGTTGCCTTCTCGTGAAGTGGGTCTTGGGGTGGTAGGCTCCTGGCCTACCGGCGCTGTCCGTTTTTTGACAACTTTTTGGGGCATGAAAGTGCACGATGGCCCTTTTCCTTGCAATAAAAGCATAGTCCAGCCGTCATGAGAGCTTCTTTTTCAGCCGGGGAGAGTCTTGCTTTCACTCCTTGCTGGTTTCTTGCATCATAAGTGTCATTGGAGGGTCTTCCACTCTTCCGGGCAGCCGCGGGGTCCCTTTTAATAACTCCGATTTCCATGGGTGTGGGTCCAGATTCGGATGTGGAAGGGGCTGCGTACACCCGCGTCGTCGGTACCCGTGAAGATGAAGGCACGGAGTGCTTGAAATCCAAGGTATCCACCTTTTGGGCCACTTCAATGATCTTTGAGAAGTCCGTCAAGTCGCGTAACTCCACTTCCTTTGCCACCTTGGGTTTGAGGCCAAAGATGTAGCGGTCAATCTTCTCCTCGAGAGACATGTTGGGGATCTCAAGAGTGAGGGCGTGAAATCTGGATGTATACTCTTGAACGGACGTCGTTTGCTTGAGATGGTGGAGCTTTCCTCGGGCAATCTTCTCCGCATTGATGGGCATGAATTGCTTCTTGAGGGCCTCACGAAAATCTGCCCATCTTGCATATGATGGTGGGGGCTCTTGGCCGAGCATGGGGTGCGCCATAGCTTGATATATAGCCGCTTGATAGTTACGCCACCATGATGTTGCTGCTCCTCTAAGTAAGGTAACGGCAAAGGGAACGTAGTCCTCCTCGGGTACTTCAAGGAATGCGAGGTACGTCTCCACTTGGTAGAGCCATAAATTCAGGTTGGCACCTTTCCCGGGGTTGAAAGTGTCGGGTTTGCCGGGCTTGATGAGTTTCCTTGCTCTCGTTGGCTCTTGTGGAGGCGCTTGAGCCGGGGCTGGATTTTGAGCATTGCTCGCAATAGGGGCAACCATGGCAGCCATAGCTTCTCTTGACGCTTGCACGGTTGCTTCATAGGTGGCCAAGCCCACTTGGTTGTGGACGGTCATTAGGAAGGCTGCCCACTCATTTGCGGGAACTCCTTGTGGTGGGGTCAACTTTGCTATAGCGGCTGCCACGGGATTTGACGGTGCTCCTCCTTGTGGTGCTTCTTGTTGTTGGAGATTTCCTTGAGTAGGCTCTCCCATCGACGCTGGAGGAGGGTGTGCTCCTCCTTGTGGTGCTTCTTGTTGTTGCAGATTTTCTTGAGTGGGCTCTCCCATCGGCGCTGGAGGAGGGTGTCTTGGAGAGGAAGGGCTTCCTTCGAAAGCTTGCTGTTGGTCTTGAGGATCGGCCATCTTCTTGTGCTACCAAAGTGCCTAGCTCCGATACCACTGTAGTGAAACAGATAGATAAAGTACTTAGTAAAACAGAATACTTTATCTATTCAAGACAAGGATCTTTGAACACAAGTGGTAGCTTCTTGAAAGAGAGATGGCTTCTTGAAAGTTAATATATTTCTGGATTTTGGCAAGTACAAGAGTGATTCTGGAATGTCTTTCTATGTTCTAGCTCTTGTTTATATACTTGCTACATAAGTAATTTCTAGGAAGGTGTATGTTGATGTGTTGGCACCCAACACATCCCAAAACTTGCCACCTCTTTCTAGAATAATGTACACATGTCCTTTTGACCTAAAAATGGCACATCTGACTTTTGCCTTGGAGTTCTTCTAGGTCTTTCCTCTAACTTCGAAAATGCCTTGGAAGGTTCAAAGGACATGAACCAAGTTACTAGAGTACCTATTCACACTTGACTCCACACAATACCACTCCAAATATATTTGAAAACATTAAAATATATGCGAACTAATATATAATAACTCAAATCACTATACTACTGCGGGACAGAGACCAACTGGGGTCTCAAACCACTAGTGGTGGTGGCCGAGGGCCTAGTAAGCCCAAGCCGAAACCTCCCCAGCAATATGATCTTGAGGGAAACAGAAAATATTACCTGATCAAGTTTCTTGCGGATGTCTTGCAGTGGCTGGAGAACTACCCAGAACTGCAAGATCACAAGAACGTCAGGCACACCGGTGCGCTACTGAAAGACAGTGCCGCAGACTGGTGGCCTTACTGGAAAGGAGAGCGTAAGGCTCGGCAACTCGGTGACCCTACGTGGGTAGAGTTTGTCGAGAAGTTGCATGAGAAGTTTGATGTCATCAACCAGCAGGAGAAAGCTATCTATGCGATGATCTCCCTGACAGTGAAGCAGACCACTTCAGTTGCTGAGTTTGCTCAAAAGTTCCAAGCGAACATCATGAAGCAACCAGATTTGCCAGAACGGTAGAGGATAGCATACTTCAGGTATGTCTTGAAATCCGAGGTCTCTGGTCATTTCGCTGAGAAGAAGTATGAGAAACTGGCTGACTTGATCCAGGATGCTGATGCCTGGGATCTGCAGCAGTTCAATCACAAGCGCCAGAGTAATGCTTTGGTGTCTAAGGTTGTCAAAAAGCCCCACGGTTCCTACAATGCAATTGAAGGAGACCAGGCTGAGGATAATCAGGGTGATGGATATGAGTATGAGTATAATGCCATACAGTGTAGTAGTAGAGGTGGTTTCTCTCAAGGCGGCCATGGAAGAGGTGGTGGTAGGACTAAGCCGAGACCAGCCTCAGCAAAATCCACTTGCTACCATTGTCAGCAGTTGGGTCACTACAGAGAACAGTGTCCAATCAAGCACCTTCCGAAGGTCGAGAGAAAAGACCAGCCTTAATAAGACAGCAACAGTCACTAATCCAGTCTACTGACTGTGAGGATGCTAGAGATAGTGAGTCGTCACTAGCTGCCCTCGTAGCAGGTATTATGGGTCCTGCTGAACTCGATTCACTATGCATGCCTGACAACCAGATAAAGGAGACCATCAGCAATATAGACGTCCAGAGAGTGCACACTCTGGATGCTCTTGTTCCACCTGATGTCCAACATTTCTTTGCTACGTCAGGAGAACAATGCGAAAGTCAGGAAAAGACAGTCCCCCCTATCCTACTGCATTGCATGATTGCAGGTAGGAAGGTGAGGGCATTTGTTGACGGAGGGGCGTCACATACTTTTATCCACAAGAACTTAGTTAAGCAGCTAAGGCTGCCTACTGTCACCCAAGGGAATAGAAAAATATTCCTTGGAGATGCCTCAAGTATCCCGGGAGGAGTTATAACCAAGCCTATTGAGGTCCAGTTAGGTTCTGGCATTGCAGTTCTAACTGAAACGCTTACATTTGAGGTACTCAACACTGGCTTTTATGATCTCGTGCTAGGCAGGTCCTGGCTTAATAGACATCAAGCTGAAGTGTGTTGGAGCAGAGGTACAGTTAAAGTGAGAGGAGCCAGTGATGGGCAGACTGACTTGGCACCCACCAGTGCTCTTCCTCTTGTCCTGTGTGGATGGCAAATGAAGGAAAAGAAGAGGCTTCCAGAAGGATGCAAGTTGTTGAATGCAATGGAGTTCGTCAAAAGCTGGAATTGGAAGGAAGACAGAATGTTCCGTTTGCTGCTAAGAGAGGTACCTCCTCAACCTGAAGAAGTGGTTGAGGAAAAGGTAAGCCCTCCGGAGCACCCTACTGCTGCAAAAATTGTTGCTCAGTACACGGATGTATTTAATATGCCTCCAAAACTACCCCCTAAGAGGGAAGTAGATCATAGGATTGATTTATTACCTGGTAGTCAGCCACCCTGGCAACGCACGTATGGCTTGTCTTATGTGGAGAGCGAGGAGTTGAAAACACAGATTGCAGAGCTTGAGGAAAATGGTTATATTTCTCCCAGTAAATCAATACGGCGCACCCATCCTATTTGTTAAGAAAAAGGATGGCAGAATGCGGATGTGTGTGGATTACAGAGCCCTGAAAAGAATTACAGTAAAGAACAAGTATGCTTTACCCAGGATCGAGGACTTGCTTGATACCCTATCTGGTGCTAAGGTGTTCAGTAAGATAGATCTCAAGAGTGGTCATCATCAAATCAGAATTGCTGTGGGGGATGAACACAACACTGCCTTCCGCACACGTTATGGACACTATGAGTTCAACGTGATGCCATTTGGACTGACTAATGCTCCTGCTACCTTCATGGGTGCTACGAATGACATTTTCAGACCTTATTTGGAAAAGTTTGTGCAAGTTTTCCTGGATGATATTTTAATTTTCTCTAAAGATGAAGCTCAGCACATTGAACACTTAAAGACAGTCCTGGACACTCTGCGGAAAAATCACTTATATGCTAAAATGAGCAAGTGTGATTTCTTTAAAGAAAGTATTGAATTCTTAGGCCACGTTGTCAGTAAAGAGGGCATCAGTGTGGATCCTAAGAAAGTCCAGACCATAAGGGACTGGCCAGTACCACAGTCTGTCTCTGAAGTTAGATCCTTCCTCGGGTTGGCTAACTACCATAGGAGATTTATTGAGAATTATTCCACAAAGGCCAGAAAATTGATTGACCTTACTAAGAAAGACATAGGGTATGTGTGGGGGGAAGAGCAGCAGGCGGCCTTCCAGACCCTTAAAGATGCCCTTTGTTCTGCCCCAGTGCTAGCCGTGTATGACCCCAGCAAACCGGTGCAGGTGGTTACTGATGCCTCTGACTTTGCCATGGGTGCTATTTTGTTGCAGCCTGCTGACAAAACCACAAAGGATGGTAAGGTACGGCAGGAGTGGCATCCTGTGTTGTATGAGTCTATGAAATTTAATCCAGCGGAGATTAATTACTCAGTGCATGATAAAGAGCTGCTAGCTATCATTCATGTACTCAAACAGTGGAGAGCATACTTACATGGTAAAGCTTTTAAGGTGATTACAGATCATCTAGCTCTGACCCACTTTCAGAAGAAGTCCAAGCTGTCGAGGAGGGAGAACCGCTGGAGCCAGATGCTGGAGCAGTTCCAAGTCCAGATCGACTACAAACCAGGGAAGTTGAATCCTGCTGATGCACTCTCTAGAAGACCTGACTTGCAAGAAAGGAACTTTAGTCAGCATGCTGTAGATAAAGTCCTGTGTGCACTCACTTCACTAAAGGTGAAAAAGTCCTTCCTTGAACAACTTAGGAAAGCCTACCTTTCTGACCCAACATTTGAGCCCAGCCCCACTACTGGTATGTGTCGTGCTACCGCACTCGGGTATAAGCTCAAGGGAGGGGTCTGGGTGACTGAAACCACTTCAGGCAGGCTGAAGCTGGTCATTCCTAATAATTTGGAAATAAGGTCTCTCTTACTGAGTCAAGCTCATGACAGTCTCCTGGGTGGACATTTGGGGCAGGCCAAAACTGTTGGCAAACTGGCAAAACATTATCATTGGGAGGGGTTACCCCGGGAGGTCTTGAAATATGTCAAGTCCTGTGACCAGTGTCAGAGAAATAAGTCTCGGCACACACCACCCGGAGGTCTCTTGCAACCGCTACCCATCCCAGCGGGACGCTGGGAAACTATATCCATGGACTGGGTGGTCTCACTACCAAGAACTGCCAACGGGCATGATTCAATACTGGTAGTCGTGGATAAACTGACAAAAATGGTCATTTTTATCCCCACAACTGTCAAAGTGACTGCACTCGAAACAGCGAGACAGTTTTACAACCATGTAGTATGCCAACATGGGCTCCCTTCTAATATCATCTCAGACAGAGACTCAAAATTCACCTCTAAGTTCTGGAGAGCTTTAATGGGGTTAATGGGAGTCAAACAGCTGCTCAGCACAGCAAACCACCCTCAGACTGATGGGCAGACTGAAAGAACTAACCGAGTTCTGCAGGAGGTGCTGAGAGCATATATTAACCAAAAACAAGATAATTGGGATGACCTGTTGCCTCAAATTCAGTTTGCGGTCAACAGTGCGGTGCACGCGTCAACGGGCAAGACTCCTTTTGAACTCAGCCTGGGTAGAGTCCCTAAGTCTCCTCTAGATGTGCTAGGGGAATCTTTAACTCACCCTGAAGGGATTGACAACCCGGTCTCCCTCCAGTTAACTCAGGAGTTTGCTGACACCCTGTCAGAAGTCCAACGAAACTTGCACACGGCCCAAGAAAACCAACAAAAATACGCTAATCAACACCGTCGGGAACTGACATTTTCCAAGGGGGATTTAGTCAAACTGCATTCTCAGCACCTGTACCTCCCTGGTGTGGTCAAGAAAAAGCTTGGCCCTGTCTGGGTCGGTCCATATTCGGTGGTCCGTCGTATCGGTCAGAATGCTTACAAACTGAACATGTCAGCTGACTACAAGGGTCACCCGGTCTTTAATGTCTCCTTCCTGGAACCATACATCAAAGGTGATACACTGTTCACAGGTCGGTTACCTGTCCAACCGGGACCGGTCCCCGCTGTCCGGGACGGCGACCCTGAGGAATATGAGGTCGATGAGATTTTAGACGCTCGCTCGGTCCGTCGATCGTCTAAATATGTCATGAAGTACCTCATTCGATGGAAGGGTTACGATGCCTCTGGGGACACTTGGGAATTTAAAGACCAGCTGACCAATGCCAAAGGGGCGTTGAAACGGTTCCACCTTCGGGCGACTGGGGCACCGCCCTAACTGTCCCTTCAGTAGACATGAGAAGGTGACAGGAGGTCCTGTGTCCATATAAGTTGGAGGGGGATGTGACAGTTAGTGACAGTTGTGACAGGCAACCCACCTTAAAATTTAAGTTGGAGGGAGTAGTAGTCTCTGATCACCATAGTACACACTCAACCTGCGCTCACACTCACTTGCTCTCTAACTCAATTTTCCTTATATTCACTCACACCAGATATTCCACACTAGGAACTCTCCCGATCGCGTCCCTCTTCATCAAGGGCACTCAGTAGCGGCAAAATATCATGACTTCACTAACTGCATTGTGTTTATGATTGAGCAGGATGACTCAAAAGTCGGAGCTCAAGAGGAAGAGAAGGGCAGAAGAGGCACATGCAGAATACTTGCAATTCCGTGGAGACATCGAATCATCTTCCACCACCGCTCGGGAATCACAACGACTCCAACAACAGCGGGAGGCACAGAAGAAGAAGGAGGAGGAGGAACACGCCAGATTGAGGCAGGAAGAAATGGACAGAAAAGCTGCAGAAGAGGCCAAGAAAGCAGAGGAGGAGAGGCAAGCTGAGAAGAAGCGGAAGCAGCAGGCTGAAGAAGAAGAACAGAGGAGAATCAGCAGCTACCGCTACGCAGTGCTGGGCAAGGGCTTTGATCTACTGGAGGAGGCCTTCAAGTATGCCCAAAGAAGTCGCAGTGAGTCGCAGAAGGAAATCCTCCAGAAGGAAGGGGAGACATCCGAAAACTTTGACAAGTATATAGAGGTCAGCACAGGGCTCCTCCTCTACCACGATTACGCCAGGATGGTAGGATATACAATCGGAGAGGCCAAGGCAATGGCCCTGGTGAACGAAGCAGGAGTTGTCTCGATTCCTGGTATCTGGGGGGCAGATAGGGTCATCAGCATGATCCCTATGGACGCGGACAGCTTCAAGGACTCAACACCCCATAACAGGTTCAAGGCCATGTACAATGAGGTGGAGAGGAGGAGCTGGGAATTCTTGGCCAGGGAAACCAGTCAGCTGGACTTTGCAGGGCACTGGTACCCTTGTACTCTTAAAAAGACAGACGCTGCCTTCTTCCAAAAGCCCACTGATTGGCGGTGGATGACCATCAACATGAGGGACCAGCAGAATGACAGGGCGACGGATGAGGATTTCCTGACAGACCTAAAGGGGAACATAGTATTGCCCCCTCACATTGCGGCTTGGGACCCAAGATTGGATGGAGTCAGCGACTGCATGAGCCAGGAGATGCAGGGGGACAGAAGCAGGGCCCGAGAGTCATTCTCCAAAGGGAAGCACGCTTATGCTAAATGGGCAAGTAAGCAGGGGGAAAAGGACCTCTATGCGGTCCGGACTCAGCAGCCCCCACCAGCACCCAAAAGGGGAAGGTCAGTAGGATATTCTTTTTCTCGGGAAGAGCTGGAGCAGTTGACAGAAGAGACCCCAGAAGTCTCAGAGGAACGCGGGTACGGAGAGGAGGAGGAGTCAGAGGAAGACGAGGAGGAAGGCGAGGAGGAGGACATTAGCCCCGCCGTGATCCTGACGCCTGCCACATCCCCTATAAGGGAGAAGACGGGGTTGGCCATGCAGCAACTCGCTGAAGAGGAGGATATCACTTGGCTGAAGACTGCCAGAGGACAGACCCCATCTCCAGGCAAGGAGACCCAGTCAGACAGAGCAGACAGGAGGGCTGCTCGGGAGATAGCCAGAGGCCTGCGAGCATCTCCCTCGCAGAAAGGGCATGTACCCTTGGCTCATGTCATGCAACATCCTTTCGGGATGCCGGTATATGTACCTGTCAGTTTGAGGGCTGCCCAAGAGAAGGCTGCCTCCCTCCAGACTGTGCAGGAGGAAACAGCCCAGTTACTGCGTTCTCCGCCGGGTCCTTACACGAAACCTCCCTCTCTGACAGGCTTCAGAAGACCCCAAGACAGGAGGAGGTCTGGCTCCCCTGAGTATAGAGCCTCAGGGACATCTCCCTCCTAATGGCAGTAGGATGAGAACGGAAGGGACAGCACGCTGTTATTTGTGTTAGTGTTGTCGAGGCGACAACATAATAAGTTGGAGGGATTGTAATGAATCAGTATATTGGTTGACATTATATTCATTTAAATAATATAGTTAAATAAGTTCAGCCTGCTGAACTCTAGTTAATGATCAGTCTGCTGGTGTAGTGATTTGAGTTATTATATATTAGTTTGCATATATTTTGATGTTTTCAAATATATTTGGAGTAGTATTGTGTGGATTCATGTGTGAATAGGTACTCTAGTAACTTGGTTCATGTCCTTTGAACCTTCTAAGGCATTTTCGAAGTTAGAGGAAAGACCTAGAAGAACTCCACGTGGCAAAAGTCAAATGTGCCATTTTTAGGTCAAAAGGACATGTGTACATTATTCTAGAAAGAGGTGGCAAGTTTTGGGATGTGTTGGGTGCCAACACATCAACATACACCTTCCTAGAAATTACTTATTTAGCAAGTATATAAACAAGAGCTAGAACATAGAAAGACATTCCAGAATCACTCTTGTACTTGCCAAAATCCAGAAATATATTAACTTTCAAGAAGCCATCTCTCTTTCAAGAAGCTACCACTTGTGTTCAAAGATCCTTGTCTTGAATAGATAAAATATTCTATTTCACTAAGTACTTTATCTATCTGTTTCACTACAGCTGGATTTTATAGTTAATATCAGTTTAATGACTCGGCCCGAAGTAGCAGGCTGAGTTCACCTTAAGTCAGCTTGCTGACACATTCTTTGACAGCCAGCTGACTTCCGTACTCGGTAGCAGCGAACTGCCTCGATATGCATCTAAGTGTGGTATGCTAGATGAATGGCCAGATGACATCCCTATGATGGATGGCGATTCGGGATAATGGGAGATGGCGGTGGATTTGGTTAACCAAGGTCCTACCAACGTGGTTAACTCCCGGGTAGGCGGTGCCATCGCACTGACCGTTGAACAGTAAACTCATACCATGTGCATATGCTAGGCATTGCTCTCGAGTTCGGCATTCGGAAACGAGGCCAACTCTCTTGTACAGCTTACTGAGAGCGATCTGAATCCAAGGCAAGAAGCCATTGATACGCACTGTCTTCTAACCTTGCTTGTGTATGATTTTACTGATTTCCATTATTGATGCTAGTTCACTCGCATTTGACTTACGAGTATTATTCACTGCTAGTGTGTTGTCCTTTGCCGTTTAACCATTTAACGAAAAATACCATAAAGATTACTTGCCGATATAAAGATCTTTATTAATTGTTAATCGCCTATTTGGTAAGTCGATTCATTTCAGTGCACCTGGAAAACAAATAATATGAACACATTCAATAAATGGTAGACTGCCTGCCAAACTGGCATCCAAATGTGAAGAATTCCTGTATAATTAATATATAAGTATGCCGCATGAAACATTGTCATGTGGAATAACACTTAAATGGAGGAAACATAGAGAAAACCCCACCCAACCCACCCCATCCCGCTTCTTGTGTGCACAAGAATTCTTACCTAGCGCAAAAAACTCGTACTCGAGGACTGCAACAAGCATACTATCAGCACCTGCCTGTAGTGTCCACATGCCGTCAGCCATGCTGCTTTGAATCTTCACAGCCTTGTCCAACCTGTGAAGTAATGTATCATAGTCCTCCCTTGTTTCTTCCAACCAGAAGTGTGTTCTAACAATTCTCTTAACAGGTGGTGCAAAGTCTTTATTTTATCAGATTTCATCCGATCCTTGTAAGCTATAAGAAGGCGTTGCATGCGGATAGTACAAGCTCGTAGATCATTCACTATTTTGTACATGAGTACTCGTGTAGTCTTCATTGCAATCTCTAATGCATGATTTAATTCACAAATGGAGACCTATTTCCTCTAACGTTTGCGGAGATTCTTCACCAAATTCCATGAAATAGATAGAAGTAAGGCAAAAGGATACAAAGGAGGGTCTATGTTTTCATGGTACTACATTAATAGGCCTCCGAGTAATACAGCTTCAAGGAACTGGCCAAATAGTTGGAGGCGCAGACAAGAAGATACATGTTGCAGCTGCAAAAAAATGCAAAGCGTGAGGGCAGATCGAGGGCAGGTGAGGAAGAGGTTAAAACTTTCATCGATCCTATTTCAGACGGCAACTTTCGAGTCTCCACGAAGTGCCTTCCCGTCGACGTGTGCACTGGCGCGAGGTGTTCATATGTGCGCCAGACTTACGTGGATGTCCAAATTTATGAAAGATGTGTGCGATAATTTAATCGACACAATTTAAAAAACCAAAAAGAGTGCTGTTGATTTAAACGCGTATCCAGCCGGACAGACGCACAAAGTATACCAAATCGTACAGTACGACACTGCAGGGAAAGCCCCCCCCCAGGTGCTGTAACGTGGTGGACATGTAGCTGCTGGGGTATGCTGACGCCAGCAGCAAAAACACCAGGCCACGGCAAAAAATCCCGACCAGGTCCCATAACCAAGGGGGGATATGGCGGATTCAAAAGAAACCCCGGGAGGGATAGGAGTCCCGCCCGGACGTATCTGGAGATCGGACGGGCGGACATGCCCCATCAAATGCGGCCCCCCCTGACAGAATAATTATAATACTTGTCCCAATGACGTATGCAAACGCCAGCAGAAACAACAAATGGCCAGGCACACATGCCTTCTTGAAGCAGCAAAGTGTAACCTTGACGTTATGCCTGGGCTGAAGCCTCGGTCATAACAAATCAAAAATGAGCCCACCGGGCTCAATGGAAAATTGCGAATCAGCCACGGGCTATGCGGCCCGGGCGATCACAAAATTGAACGGGCCAAGGGGTGCCACACAGACCCCCTTGACCAATTGAGAACAAGGACAAGTGGGGAGCGAGGGCAAACCCAAAAACTCCCCTCTTGCTGTCAAAATTATCGGAATGGCTGACACCTTATGACGTCAGCAAAACGTGGTGTCGCGGCTAACGCCGCGAACAAAACGAACAAAAACGAGCCCACCGGGCTCATTAAAAACTGTAACTCGGCAACGGGCATAGTCGTCCGTGCGATGCCGATCGCGAACGTTAAACAGGGCCAGGGGGTACCACATAGACCCCCGTGACCAAAAGAGAACAAGGGGGGAGCGAGGGAAACCCAGGACCCCCCCTCTTGCTGTCAAACCGAGAGCGAGCGCCAAGGACGACCAAGGGCCCCCCCCTTGCTGACAAAATGGACAAGGCGACGGGGTATAGGCTCGTCAGAGCCACCCCGGCCACCCAACGACCTGGGCCAAGAGAATTCCGGGCCCGGGCGACAACGATAAAGGCCCAAAGGCCCTCGGCGAAAGGACGAGGGAGCGAGGGGAAAGGAAAAGCCCCCCCCCGGCTGCTCCGCTGCGTCCAAAAACTTCAGGGCGACGGGGCCCAGGCCTGTCAGGGCCATCCCCGCCACCAAACGTCCTGAGCAAAGAAAATCCTTGGCCCGGTTGACATAATAAGGAGGCCCAGAGGCCCCCTGCTTGCAGACGGGTCTTCTCGGGCCGACCAGGCTGACATGGTTGCACCTCGCAAGATTCGACGGGATTCGGACCAAGCAGGCCCCTTGTCTCCTCGTCAATGACCTCGGCAAAGACAATAATAACTCAAGTTAGTGTTTTGCAACCCACATAAAAAAATAAATTTGCCTTGCAAATCTGAACCAATCAAAACAAAATTAAACGGTTCTGCACGACTTTTCTGAATGGAGCAAAGACTTGCTCCGATACCAATGTTACAATACTCACTTTCGAGAGAATAGAGAGGAACTCTTATAAGCTGTTGAGAAAGGGGTTGTGCAAAAACTGAACGAAAATGCAATGACCAGAAGAGGTGTTCTCAGAGTTGCACTGAGATTGGCTCTGCGAGTATTTATACTTGCCAACGCAAGCCAGTTAAGTGCTTGGCACTCCTTCGACACCTATGTTAGAGGGTTGTGACAGGACAATTTGTGCCTGTTGAATGTGACAACCCAAAAGGTCTACCTCTTCACGTGACATGTGAAAGGAGACAAACCTCTCCTTGGGAGGTTTCGTTATGACTCTTGGCTTATGCCAGGAGCCTCATGACTTTACGTAGGTGTCATAGTGCCTCTTGGTAATATAATATATATCCGTAATATATATTATATACCGCAATGTGTATATATGTATTATACTTGATAATACAAAATATCGCGCTATGTACTTTCGTATTATACTTGATAATACATTGTGTACAGCGAAATCAGTCGGTGGTTCCCTTAGGCCACTTTCAAAGGTGTTTTTTTACGGGTTAACGATTGTCGTTAACCAAAAATAATGACAGGCATTATCCAAAATAATGAGAGTCAAAATAAGCGAAGTAATCATTGATTAATTAAATTATTCCTTCATAATTTATCAAGCTAACGTTATGATTAATTATGTCGTACGATTGCAAAGTAATTGAGTTACTTTACGATGCTTTTTGCAATAGCATCTTGGTCATATCGCCAGTCGACCAGGAATTAGTCGGCACACGCGTGTGTCATCAAGATGCAATCATTTATCAATTAATATATCATAAATAGTATAACATTTTTTAGGCAATCAGGAAAACGTCCCAAATACGCCTAAAGAGCTCAGATCGTTACCTAAACACATAATAGGTGATTTTTCATCCATAATTATTTTTATGTTATTTTTGTATTGTTATTAGTAAAATATATTTGTATATGATTACCATGGTGATTTTTAAAAAAATAATAATGCTAAGTTGTTGAATATTGTAAATAAAAAATTCAAAAAACAGTTATAGCATTCATTAAATATATATATTTATGTATTATCAATGCATTACAATTGTATATATTATCAAAAAGAGTCATAAGTACTATTTAATAATAGAAGTTAAATAAATAAATATTCTAGTATAAATCACTTTGCATATTTACATATATATGCTGGATTAACTTATATTGTTTTTGAAAATCATGAATTGATTTATTAAAATATAATTTTTTTTTGACAGTATAAGAATCTTTTGTATGATATATATATCTATAATTATTATTCAGTCAATCTTGAAATTAAATAATTATACTTAGATTAATATAAAACATACATAACAGTGATGTGCGAAGCTTTTTTTATATTAAAAATGAGTTTAGAATATGTATTTGAATTCCTTATCTGAATTGATATTAAAATTAACATACACTTACTTGATTTTCTTAGATCATGTCATATGTATACATAAATTAATAAATATATAGATATACAAATAGCAAAGTAATAATAATATACTTAATTATTTGAAAAAAAATATGTTGTGTCAATCCTTTAATTAAGTACAAAAAATATCAATAGAAATTTTGAATTTTTATGTGAACACTGCGATGCCAAAAGTATCATGAGTAGTTAACGTTGTTGCAAGTAAATATTTGATATCACTTAGTGTTTGACTTTCATAAAATAACAATATATCATATATTTTTTTCTTGTTTAATATGTAATTGCTGCAGAACATAACAAGGTCTATATATCAATTATATGTATTTAATGTCGTCATCTTCGTAAATTTTACCATGACAATTATTGCAACTTTTGAAATTTAAAAAATTTATGTCGTCATCTTCCGTAGACAGATGAAATGTAAGGGTGCAAAAGAAATGTCATACATATGTTCAATTTAAATATGCAATTAAATTTTACCATAAATGAACATTCCGTCAAGAACTTGGCAAAAGATCTCTTCATTGTTAAAGTTGTGTGCCTTAGTACACATACCATCGGTAAAATCGTACGTTTTGGTGCGCATAGTAATGATGTCAATTACATAAACGTCATAAAGTAAAATTCTCGTAAGTTTAGGATCCGATCAGACTGGACCCGCTGGAGACTGATGGAGTTTGGCAAAGATTAAAAGTTTGTCAAATTTCTTTTATTTTCTCTTTGTCAGATGTCTGCAAAGCAACAAGTTGTTAAAAAATAACGAGGAACAATTTTATTTTCTTAATCATAGCTCCAAAGAAAACAACTTTGCCCCTCTGTTTATCGTTGGAAGTAAAACGCAAAGTGGAAGATTGATCAAAGAAGAGTTGAAGAAGAGGCTTAAAAAAAGACTGTTGGATTTGGATTTGGTGATTTACAACAAGACCCTTTCCTTTTGTAAGACGTTTGGTCTCTGCTTGGGAACGAGTAGTTGGCATCACAATAGTAGTGATAATGAAATACAAATTTGTCGTTTGCGCGTCAAATTGGCTGAGCAGATTAGTGTGAGGTAAAAGAACCAAGCTGCGTAGTTTGTCTTTATCCATACATGCTAAAATAAGAATAAAAAGAAATTTGAAATAGAGAAGAAAAATCAACACGCGTTTTCACCAGTGTTGAGATTGTGAGAAGGACAAAATAGGACAAGAAAATATGTCAAAAATGAATGTCTGTATTATTGAGAATAATTGCTCTCTATTAGCATGAAGGTAACAAAATTGAATCCTTTACTATGCGCAAAACATTTTTTGAAAATGAGAAGAAGAATCAACATGCGTTTTCACCAGTGTTGAGATTGTGAGAAGGACAAAATAGGCCAAGAAAAAAATGTCAAAAATGAATGTATGTATTATTGAGAATAAATGCTCTCTATTAACGTGAAGGTAACAAACCAAATCCCTCACTACGCGCAAGAGTATCTATCGCAAAGTTCTGGAATATTTTGTCACCTACTCGCTCCAAAATTTCTTTTATTACGTGTGAGTGTTTGACTATTAGTTATGAACGATCGTCCGTAATATCTGTATATTTGTGTATCAAACATTTGCTTGCGCAGCTTGAGCATGCACTAGTACTCTCATTGTGCTCTTGACTATTGTATTTCTATGTGGACAACCACAAGTAGAAGTAAGCGATCTTTCAAAATTACATATCTTCTTTCATTTTTTTTCCTAATCAACAAAAATTCCTCAATAGGGTCAAATATCATAAATAGTGTCAAATATCACAAATGTACGACTAGGATTTAACAAATCTTGGAATTTTGGTTTGTTAATCATTTACTCTAAATTGTATTTGGGTGCTAAATATCGAGAAGAACAAAGAGACGACTTAGTGGTGAGCACAACTATTGCCTTGAAATGATTAGTAATTCGCAAAAGTATCTACTTCATATCTTCAAGCGGGATGAAGTTTTTTCACAACTTTGTGACAAATAGGAGTACGCTCAAACATCTACTTAGTAAAACTATGTTACGCAAAAGTTTGACAACTTTCTTAAATCACTACTTTGCTTGAATGAGTGGCACAATGGACTAACGGTGTCAAAGAATGCAGGGCACACGAGTACCTAGCCTTCCTAAATAGTAGTGGTATACTACATACTAAGAAAACCTTCACTAGTAGTACAAAAAATAAGTCTTGTACCCCAAGCACTTGTTCACCTGAATTGTGCTCAGCAGAGAAGACTTATTTTTGAACTAATGGTACATTAAAGTACCAGTTCTTGGTTCTAAACAAGCACTAGCATACTACCTACTATTTACATTTCCTTGTAGATAAGTATGTTGACTCAGCAAAAAAAACTCGGTGTGACCAGCATGTATAAGTGCCAGCTGCATATCAAGCTGACCAGCTAGATACTATATAAGTGAAGTACGTCTCGCTCACGTAAATGCAAAGAACAAATGTCAAGCTTATGGCCCTGAGCCAAATTGAATTGCATGCACAATATTTCACATAAAGAAAGGAACAGTCAATGCCTATTATGTGGACATGCAACATGCATGCCAGACACTATTTATATTACTTCACTTCAAGATGTTGTTGACTATTACTGATGATCATATCATGCAACATTTGACCATTCAATAAGCGCAAGGCTCAGACCATAAAAGTCGACTTCCATGACACATGTTTTTCTCCAACCATGGCAATTGAAGTGCCCGCTCATGTGCGCACTGTGACTCCTATCCAATCCAGTGCCTGTGACCTCTTCAGCGAGCAGATGACAACATAACTTTAACAACATCAGCGAGCTAAGTACATCATAACTTTAACAACAGTGACCCGTCACCACATAAGCAAGTAGTACTCTTATAACCTAGCAGTAGCAGATAGAGCTTCTATGATACAAAAGTGATTTCATAAGCTAGTAGCAATGATTCGATCAAACATCTCATCTACTCCTCCGCCAGAAGCTCTATCTCCACCTTCGCATGAGGAAACTGCTCCAGAAGCTTCCCCCTCTTGGCGAGCTCAAAGTCCGCAAATTCAAACGCGGGCGCCACAGTGCACCCCACCAGAGAGTAATTCCGCTGGGGATCCCTCGGGGGGTTCTTTGCTCCACCCTCTCCCACGTCCAGGGTGGGGAAGGAGCCGAACCACACCCCGGGCGGCACCGTGTGCTGGAGCTTCTGGCCGCCCGCCAGGTCTTGCCCAAGGACGGTACGCTTCACCGTACCGCTCTCGTCGATCTCCACCACCTGCATGCATCCACGCACGTGGGCAGGCACGCACGCTAAGACGCACGTTGTCATGCGGGCATGTTTGCGGGCACACAAAGTGCGTGCGCGTGCGCGCGCGCGCGCGTGTGTGTGTGTGTGTTGTTGGGGGGGGGGGGAAGAGAGTTGGGGCCTTCTCGCTCGCTTGCTTAACAGCAATCCCAATCCTGCAAGAGCGCAGCTGCCCGCAAACACGCGCCAGAGGTTGGAGCAGGGAGGTGGCGGGCGGGGGGGGACAGCAGAGTTTGGCAGCGGGCAACAGCTGGGCGCAGCGAGTAGGAGAAGCACACGTGCGCGGCAGCAGAGAGCACCAGCAGGCAGTAGCAGGTAGCACAGGGGCGCGTGAGCACGCGTGCGCGCAAGCGGGCACGCGGTAGCTCAGTAGGGGGGGGAGCTCCAGGAAAGCTGTAATGCTCTTCCTACTTTTGCTGTACTCTCGTATTCTGCTGGGCGAGAAGCTGGTTCAGGGTCGGCTTTGAGACGAGTGACTGATTGTTTCTAATCAGGGACAGCTGGGCAACTCACTACTACTTGAGGACGCACATACGTCCCAAGGAGGAAGAGAAGGGAGAGGGGGGGGGANGGAGTCGTGAAGGGCAGCAGGGGTGAACATCATAGATCTGCACTCGTGCCATATAGGGTTGTTGGGACCTTGGGGGACCTGAAGAGCAGCATGAAGGGCGAAAAGGTGACCGATGGACCGATGGAGACTTCATACCTTTTACCTCACCCCTGGCTGGAAGAAAGTAGTTTCGAGTCTGCAGAGAGTCTGTGTGGGTCTGCACAGAAATACAGCCTGGGCAGGGTTCTGGAGGGCAGCTGCGAGCAGCGGGCACAGGGAGCGGACAAAGGAAGAGTGAAGAAGGAGCGCAGCCGAGCACGCATGTCGAGATGATTTTTGGAAATTTGTGCCAGCCTCATATATGTGTGTCTTACATGAAGTGAGGCGCTTGCGTGAAGGTTTTGGGCCAGAGCTGGGGCTTCAGGTTCGAAATCGGGAATTAGGATTCGAGGCTGAAACTCTGGGCCGAGGTTTTGGGGTCGGGGTGGCAGGCTCAGGGTTGGGGCTTGGGGCTCAGGATTTGGGCTTAGGGCTCTAAGTTACACGTTAGTGCTCGAGTCAGGTATCTATGGCGTACGGCTCAAACTCGGGTTTGGGTTTAGAGTTTTGACTTGAGGGCCCCCAGAAACCATCTCAGAACAGGCACAGGGTAAAGGGCTCAGGGGTTGGGGTGCTGAGGACAGCCGGGGACAGCTGGGGACAGCTGGGAACAGCCGGGGACAGCTGGCGAGGCGGAAGCAGGGAGGCGGAGGCGGAGAGGCAGAGGGAGAAGGAGAATGAGGAGGCGTACCGTGAGGGGGTCGCCAGAGTAGAAGTGCCAGACCTCGGCGGCAGGCATGCGGTGCAGGTGTGAAACGGAGCCTGCGGGTATGAGGAAGTAGATGGCGGTGCTCACGGGGCGCCCCACCTTGTCTGCGCTCCAAATTCCCCCCCACCCCCCATCCCAACCCCCATCCCACCCCACCCCACCCCTTCCCCACACACAGAACCACGCGTGAGGGAGTGTAAGGGAGGCGTGTGAGAGTGTGAAAGAGCGTGCTGGTGCGCTCGCGCGGGCGCGCGTGCCAGTGCTCGCGGGCTCGCGCGTTGCCCTCCTGGGGCTGCATGGGCTGCATGGGCTGGCGATTGAATGTACGTTGGCGCGCGCTCACGTGCACGTGGAGCGACAGCGCAGCAACACGTGCACGCGTGCTCACTTGTGCACACACACACAAGTATACACACACCCACACACCCGCGCGGGCGCGTGCTCGCATGACTCGCACGTGCACTCGACATGCAAACATATAGTCACACGATCGTACACTCACACAGACACGCACACAGGCGCGCGCACACAGACACACACACACACACACGCGCGCGCGCGCGTGCGCACCACGCACACAAGTATCGACAGATATGGTGCTACACATTGAATACGATGCGGTCCAGTCTGTATCTGAGCGCCCATGAGAAGCACCCGCATAAGTTTACAGGTGAAATATGTGAGTAGAAGACCACCCACATAGCCCCACACACGCGCGTGAGCATGTACGTAGGAGTACAAGTGTCGGTTTCTTCATGGTGGTACAAATACCTTTCTCCGCCAGCTTTCCCACTTTGTCTGCATGCCTCTGTATTGAGATTAATTAATTTACAACAAAAAGGTTCTACACGCATATGCCCATTTATTCAATTCATAAGTTGCATTCTTTCACTACCGGAAGAGCTTCAGTACATATACAGGGGGCTTCATATATGCACACATATATGTATATATATCTCAATACATATGCATGTATATAGGCACATATAGAAAATGCATGTTAGTCTGTCTAGGAATGTGTGGGTGTGTGTGAATTTCTACAAAGAATGGGCAATAAAATGTGTGAAAGCTCAAAAGATATGACATGCGTGATGCACACATATTGTTCATATATGTGTTCATAGCAACGAGGAAGAGGGAACCAACACTGGGGCGGCAGCTGGTCTGTGGTCAGCTGCACCGAAGTGTCGCGGAAATTCTCCGAGTAAAACCCCCCTTCTGGATGTGGCAGCAGATTGAGCAGCTTCGCCACCTCATCCATGGTCAGGGTTGGCGCCATGCTGGCCTATGCTGCTACTGCCTGCCACCTGTTCAGAATAGAGTAAGACATCCATTAACAAGTCTCACACATGCTGACCTGTGTGTGCATATACATTTACGTATATACATATGTTCATAAAAACATATTCTTTTATATATATATATATACATTTATTTTTTTTTTAATATTGTCATGCATATCACCATGTTCTTATGGTGAATGCTTGACTCCATACATCCTCTTCTGCATGAGTATCCCAGATATAGGATGTAAGTTGACGAATAATTATCAAAACGCTCTGAGAGCATGCTTCCTCTATTACTATTGGCCAAGTGTCTCCATACAATTGCCGCAGTTCGTCCAGCATCTGATATATGTTGGCTAACTGCCTGAGGTATCGATCAACTTTTACAAATAGACTGTGAAGACTATATAGACCTGGTGTTGAAAGTGTAAGTCGAGATCACAGATGTTCCTTATAGTAGCTTGTCTCCATGCAGCAGCTCGAACAGATACATATAACCACCTAGACAGCCACAATCAACAAAGTTCCAAACAAGAAACACACTTAGTGCAACTAGGAGTCCTCATTGCACGATCTCCCCTTTCTCCCTCTCCCTCGCGCACTCTCACCCTTTCTCTCTCCAAAAGTGAGTACATATATGTATGTGCATGCAAAGTAACAAACTATTGTCTCTCTCTTGTGGCCGAATGTTGCAGCTATGAAAGAGTCGGCAGAGAAGGAAAGCGGACCAACCGTTTTCAGGTTTGTGTCAACTTTCTCTTGAATTCTTACCTCAGGAGGCTGATCTGTGTCTCAAGCTGAAGATGAAGGGTACAATAACAGGCCACAATGAGACAAGGTTATGTTATACAGCAGCTTTGAGATGAAAAGGCAGCGGAAGACGAGCAGATAATTATATCAATGAAGGAGCTTTGAAACGTGATCAAACTTGACGAAACCTGATCAAACCTGATAAATGTGAAGTGAGGCCATTTCTATCAGTGTGCTCCCCTATATATGAAGCATGAATTAAGTCCAGAGTCCAGACTCCAACACAGTCTTTATTTCGAGCGACAATATGTGTACTAATATGTACAAAACCGTACACGAATAAACGGTCTACAGGCTACCACTTAGATCAGCGGAGATCGATTAATATTTAACTAGATCGACGTCTGTCGACGTCGCTTAGCCCGAGGTAAGTGAGCTCACACCGATTAGCTCCTGGCAACTACTGGCAGCTCTAGAGATTCTTCTTGATTCTTCTGACACGTATTTACCGTACGGATGAAGATGCTGCCTATAGTCTGGAGCCTGTCGGCCCAGGGGGCAGTCAGAAGTCGGGATTCGGAATCAAGAATCGGTGATCGGAAATTTCAGGGACAATGAAGCACATCCCTCGAGCTTCGCGCCTTTTGCAAAGGAGCAGCATAAACAAGAAACGAAATACTACTCCACTGGCGCAAGACACGCACATGGGAGCTGCCATCTCTTATGTCGAGTGTGCCTTTCGGTGAATGACCATTGCTCCAAGCGTCACGATGCAAGATTTGCCCAATAAGGGAACCGGCGTGCACTTTGGAAACTTACTAAGACCCATTTTGCTGCACTTCATAATTGTTCTGTCCCATTTGCTCCCGCGAGAGCTCTTTGTTTCCTCTAATGTCGATCCTCATGCTGGTCGTGCTGCATGTTGATATTTCGACACGCGAGCTGCTGTGTTCCATCTCCGCAGCTCATGCATCAGAAACGGACAAGAAAAACGGTTCGGTCATACAAATTGATAGATTAAAGTGATCCAGGTCCCGCCTTTGGTGTCCCTTCGGCTTCACGGGGCATCAAAAGTATTGACTTGAGAAACAGACGATGATGAAGATTCCTCTCAACCTTCTTCTGGCTTAGAAAGTAGATACTTAGACCCCCTTTTGAAGATGCCTTTGGGGCTACTTCTTGCTTAAGCACCAGGAATCTGCAGCATTCCGCTTTAGGATTTTCGTTGCCGACCAAATACTGCACATAAGCTAAGATGACATCAACAGCGAAGCGAATCCAGCGACTAGGTTGAGGGCTCCCGCCGACGTCCCCATGGGGTCTGACTACAAACCATACACGATTGACATGAGCCCTGAAACGCCAGGGCCTCACGACCCTGATCTATCCCCAGCCAGCCCCTGCACGCCAGGGGAGCTTTACAGGTGTCTTGCATGGCTCGGGTAAGAATGCCACTACACTTGACACTTTCTCCTCCCCAGCTCTCGTGGGGAAGGGACTCGCGGGGGAGGAGGGAAAGCTTGACAGCTGTTACAAGTCAGCATCTTGTAGCACGGGACAGGTGTCGTCTTTTGAGAGAGGCTGTGAAGGGAGCAAGGGGCGAAAGTGCATTGGGGCTCAAAATGGGGGGGTTGGATATAGGGGGGTGGGGGTGGAAGGGAGAGGGAGGGGTGGCAGTGATGACACAGGAAGCCTGCACAATCTGTCTCTGGGATAGGTGCAGTTGATGAGAGGAGGGGTACAGGAGGGGTGCTTTGGACAATAGTGATGGCGGCAGCAGCATCGGTACTTTGCTGTACGCAACGCACGCGTGTATGTGTACAAGATACTTGCGTGTCTTAAACCCTGTGCCCAGGTCTCCCGTCTTAAGCCCCGTCGTAAGCCATGCACTAGACTCCCCTACCCCCCACGACGGTGCGATACAGAAGCTCAGCTCCTCCCGGAAGTAGCCTCCAAAGAACAAAGTGTCTGAACGATACCCCCTCCTCGTGTTTGGAGCCGAAGGATAACGCTAAGGCGTCAGACTTCCCCACGAGGGCACTTTACTTCATCAGAGCATTTCTGATCTAAGAGTCTTTTATTCCAAGGTATGTCAGGTCTCAGATTATTCAAATCTCACAATATATCAGATCTCAGAGTTTTTAAATCTCAAGGTATTCAAATTCACAGAGAGAGCATCGATCGTCAGATGCTAGGGATTTGCAGAGAGGCGCGGGTGTCGGGGGAGGTGCTGGGAAGCCCTGCTGAGGCGGGGCGTGGGGCACTGACAGCTGTCGCAGCTTTAGAGCAAACATTTTGGAGGTTTACCGAATTTGGGAAAGGGCGACGGCGTGGGGGGTTTGGAATCCTCAAGATTCAATGCTAGTGTGACAGGTGGCTGTAATGAATGGCATCAAGGCATCAACACTAGCAGAGGGAGAGGGAGGGGTACAGTTACATGCGTGCGCACCAATCAGCCTAACCCCTTAAAATGCTGAGGCCACGTTCAATCAATTGGGATGTATTAACCTAAGGTCATCGGTATAAAATGTATTGGCATATGGTCAATTGCACAAGGTGTATTAGCCTAAGGTCACTAGTACTATGATTTAGTAAACTAATGGCCGCATCAGCCTGATACCATTAGTTCTAATTTATCAACGCGGGTGAGGGACGAGAAGGTCCAACAGCAGCCATAAACCTCAGTTTCAGGCAGGAACAGGTCCAACCTTCAAATAAGAATACATAATTTGTCAAGAAACTTTCTTGTCAACGAACCCTAAACTTCCTTCCTTCTTTTCCCAAACCCCTTACCCCTTTACCCC
>WELA01003305.1:482575-500739 GCA_009602735.1 Mesotaenium endlicherianum
GTGTGTGTGTGTGTGTGTGTGTGTGTGTGTGTGTGTGCGTGCAATTGTGGCTGCAGATCTTCACTGTGGGCCCACTCTGCATTGCTCTTGCCACCATTGCTATGATCGCCCACTTGCGGGTAAATGCCCCCCCCCCCCTTCCCCCCCCCCTTTCTTTCACTGCATTAATTCTGAGAGGTAGACGTGGCAGTATATTCATATAGGTATATGTATATGCCTGTCGTTACATGTACAAATATGAAATTGCTTACGCTAAGAAAGATGCAATGCCAAGAGAAGCGCGTGCACTAAAAGCATATATCTGAAGTGAAGTGCAATTGCTCAGAGTATGCTAAAATAGACAAGGCAAGCCCCAACGGGCCACAAGCAACAACAATACCACTGCAGATTTCCTCAGGCCTGTGTCCTTCCCACCTACTCACCCGGGGCGCGTTTGACGCGGCCGCCATGTATCGTGGTGTGCACTTTGCAGTGGCCCATTCCGGCCGCCCTATGCGTGGGGAGTTTCCTCGGCTGGCTGCTCTTTGTGGTAAAATCATTGAGCTTGTGGCACGCCCTGGTCGGAGTTTGGACTGGCTATATGCTATCTTCATCCATGTACTATCTTGATTGGTGGTTTCTTGTCCGTTCAATATCTACACATATGTCAGTATATGTTTTAATACATTATTCGTGGTATGTATTCTTACATTTGTCTTCTCTGTATCATATATACTACAATGTATTTGTGAATGTGTATGTCATGATAAGTCTTCTTGCATGCCTCCATACGCGGCATTGTGTGCGCGCGTGCAGGGCAACATCTCTGCAATATATGTAGTACATTACATCTGTCAATATATTTGTCAATATATGGGTCGTATACCGCATAATACGTCTTATTACATGTCTCATATGCGGCGTTGTATGCGCGCGTGCAGGGCAACATTGGGGGCCCGTACTGCTGGGTGCCCTCCTACACGTCGAAATTTCCCCACTTCAACGAGACGTGCCTATCGTGGCACAACTACCAAGTAGACCTGCACCCCATCAGCTTCTGATAAGATATAATAAGGTCTGATGAAATCAGACCAGAGGTTCACTACCCGTAGTGTTAGTTATGGTTTGTAGATGGTAAGTTTCTCTCCTCTTCTCCTCCTTCTTGAGAGCATGCTTCGGACTATTCAAGCTTTAATATAGGGAGACAGAAGAACAGTTGACAATCTAGCAGATTAGAAGGCTGATTCCACAATAGGTGCCCTGGAGTAAAACATGTGTTCACGACTCGAAGCTTCCGTAGTTTTGCACAAGTTCGTAAGTACTGTAGGAAAATAATACTTGGAGCATGTGTTGATAGAGTATTACGCTTTAGGCCAGCATGGACCCCGTGCTTCACTTTTTGATGAGAAGGCCATAATGATGCAGACTTAGTAGAATCTGCCCATCATTTGTTTTGCGCTACTGACGCTTGTGTGGAGAACTGTGCCACTGTGTGTGGAGTACCTGCACAATTATACTGACTACGCATTACAGCTTGTTCTAGAACACAGTCAACAGAAATTAAGCATCCATGACAAAAGAGTGCGTCATACCAAGTGAGCAAGTGCTTGGGTAAAAGAGGAAATTTTTGTATAATATTACTAGTGACGGTTTACATAGACGTAATATACAACCACTATCTGGGAAGATGAGGCATTCTTGTGTACCCTGCATTCTCCGTAATCGTTAGAACATTGTGCCACTCATCCAAGCTAAGTAGTGAGTTCTCTTTGAATTCGAATACTTAGGAAAAGTTATCATCACTTTAGCATAACATAGTTTTACTGAGCAGATTTTTTAGTGTACCATTATTGCACAATTTTTTGCGTCTCGCTAATTCAAATTGTGCAGTATGTACTTTTGCAAAAAACATGTAATGCACGTGTGCGCACCACTAAGTCCCCTCTTTCAAATTGAAAAGGAGCCATGTGCGTACCAATCAAATAATATGAGGCTTCAATTTGTGGTCGTCGATAAGGTCCCCCTCACGTAAATTTGTGAGGGCAAAGTGTCGCTCCTTGCGTGGTAAGATTGTGCGGGTTCATTGTACTTTATGGAGAAGAGTACCAAAGAGAGTAGTACCAAAGACACCATGCGTTTTCAATTGTTGGGTCGACATTTAGCATTTCAAGAGGGTACAAGGGTACGATGAACATACAACTACAAAGATGACAATTGAAATGGCTCATAAAGAAGAGGTTGACCATAATCTTAACCCTCTCCTTTCGTAACATTGAAAAGTGGGCGGCCATGGCCAACCATGGCGAGGCCTCGCCTACCGGGGCCTCTACTTGAACGTGTTAGTGAGTTTGTGGGTGTGAGCGCTTTTAGTTATAGCGTCCCTTTTTACAAAAGCAAGGGAGAGAGATGGCGGAGGAAGCTTGGCATGGGCCAGCCATAGCTGGCCGTCATGGCTTTGGTGGTTTGTGGGGGGAGCCACGGTTGAATCACAAGAGAAGGGGCAACAAGATGGTGGGAGAGGGTGTGCCGGTGAGAGCGGCCTTGGACCGTTTGAGATAAGTTGTGTCGACCCTACCTTGTCATCTTACTGTCAAATGTGGCAAGGCCTCTTCTTGTTTGGCCGCGCCTTGTTTTTGTGACAATTTATATATTTTGACGTCGACGAGGGCCGCCGACTTGTTTTGACATTTCAAGATGTAGTCATCATTTGGGCCTTTTTGTGAGGGAAATGTCACGACCCCCTTACAACAGTTAGGGCCAGTTTGCAGTGGCCAGAACGAGGTTGATATTATTGAACGGAACGTGCAACAATATACTGATAAGTACATCCACCAAGAAATGCGGTTGGTCGGTGGTATCCTGTGGTTTCAAATCTCCCCTTCTCAAAAATTGAAATTCTTGTACTTATTGAATGAAAGCCAAAGTTTGTTAAACAAATCCCGGACCTTTGCTTTACCTCATAAGTTGGATTGAAAACTAAGGAAGGTAGACTACCTTTGGCCGTGGTTAGAATTTGCGCCCTCTGATGTTTGAAGACCTTAAGGCTTATATTGTGCCTATCCATGTCGGTGCCCCGGGCACTTGTGAAGGTTGCCAACATGTGTGCCGTCGACCTAATCATGACGGTGGCCTTCGCGCAAGAATCATCAAACTGGTTGATCACCAAGGGTTGTCTTTGCACGTGTGTCGGTGGCTAGCACCACCTGCCTGAACCTGCGTCTTTGTTGACCTGAACTGGCAAAAGCCAATTCCCTGAGGCGTACGGTTCTCACACTTAATTTACTCACAACCTCATCTTTCATAGGTTTTTATTCTTTTGCAACAAGTTTTGGATAGCTTACAAGTAGGAAAAAAGCATCTATGTATATGCAAGATCTTTGCCCATGTTGACAGGTTCAAGAAATCAGTCAAAGCAATTGTTAAGGTAAAAATATTTCCAAGAAATTGCCTTTAGTGACTTTTTCTTAGTACAAACTTACAAAATTCTAAAACGTATAGCAACCTATCCTTGTCTGGTCGGACCTCTTGCCTTTTGTCCACGCTTGCCAATCCTTCACTGCAAACTTGATTATTTTCAGTTTTTCACTGAGAGTTTTCCCAAAAAAATTGCCTTTGCATATAGCAATAAGAGCACCTATTGAGAAAAATTATAGTCAGGACTCACCATCTTAAGTGCTCTTTGCAAGCTCAGGCATTTGTCTTAAGTTTGCTATAGAATCACCACGTAAATTTAATTTGCAAGTTCTAATTTTGCCAAGCATTCAATTTTTCCTCCTGACTTCTAACTTATTATACAAGCTTGAATGGCAAGAGCAATGGAGAAACTCAAAACGTCGGCACAAGGGTGGCTCTTTGGACTCCTTCTGGCCTTGGCAACTCCTTTTTACTTTGTGCCCTTCCTTCTCTTTCTCTTCGCTTCTTCTTGAAAATGAAGAGTAAGAATGTATTCTGCTCGTTTTTTACTTACGCTCATGCATGCACAGTCTTTTAAAGCTTAGAATTAAACTTGAATCAGCAAACCTCCTCCTGCTGTTTTGTTAAAGTTGCACGTGCCTCCGGGACTTATCATCCTGTGAGTGAGCTTGCATGGACATTGAAATGGTTCACGTCGCCATGGCAATTTTGCCGTGGTAGCCACTCCTAGTGAACTCAATTTTGAGGTGACCGTGCATCTTAACATTGCCTTACTTGGCACGTGCTATTGTGGCCACTGTCCATTTCTAGCCTCCATATGAACAGCCTCACAACTTATTTGGCTTGCATTGTCCCACCCATCCCAAGATGTCGGGATTTGCTTACATAATAATGATCAATTTGCACGTGTGGCGATAATAGACCTGAGTCTCGTGCTGACCTGTCAAGGTCAACCTAGCTTGGTTGATCATGGTCAATTGTCGCTACGTCGTACTTGGGCTTGCCGTGTATTCTGCCATACGTGTCAAACCGTCATTTACTCACAGTGATGCAACTGGCGTGCCTAGCCATGTCAGTGCCCCAGACACACGTAAATATTGCTAACACGTGTGCCGTCAACTTGGTCGACCTTGTCGTTTGCTTGCGCACGTGAGTCATTGACCTAATTGATCACCAAGAGTTGACTCCGTACATGTGTTGGTGGCTAGCCGCACCTAGTTAACTCTGCTTCCCTATTGACCTGAACTGGCAAAAGCCAAGTCTTGATTAGCAGGCTTAGTGTTCTTAACTTCTTACACGAAGCTAATTATTCCAAACCTCATCTTTCGAAGGTGTTAATTATTTTGCAGAATGTTTTGATAGCCTAGTTTTTCATACACCCCTGTCTTTCAGCTGGGATATCCCGCCCTTTCACTGAAAGCTAATTTTACTTTCTAGCTCTTTGCTTATAGGGGTTTGGAGCACAGTCATAACATTTGCATCATCCTGCCTAATTTCTTCCTTACCTATGCAAAAAGTACATATTGTAATTGGTCCAAGTTGTGCACAGGACACATCACTCTTAAGGCCATTCGCGTCAAGGACATAGACCAATTTTTGACGCCTTTGTGGGCCACAACATAGACAAATGAGGCGTAGATATGTAAAAACTATACTTCTCATTGTGGTTTGGGCAGAACGTAGAAAATGTGGTCCAAAACAAAGACAATTTTATGCCAAAAGAATAACTTTCTATGCCAAAATTTTGTCAAAATGATGTGAACAATGCATGCCAGTAATGTTATCGTGAAGTAATGAGTGAAAAAAATATTTATATATTGTCAGGGATCTCAGACGTGTTGACCATGCCAAAAAAATTCTTTGCCCAAGTCGTTGGGTGGCAGATGTGGCGCTGATATGCACATTGCTCTCAAGGCCATCTGCGCCGAGGACGTAGATCAACGCCTTGTGGGCCAAAACATAGACAAATGAGGCGTAGATATGCAAAAACTATGCTTCTCATTGTAGTTTGGGCTTAAAATAGAATGTGGTCCAAAACGTAGACAGTTATATGCCAGGCGTAAAACTCTCTATGCCAAAATGTTGTCAAAATCATGTAGTAGCCAAGTATGGCCAAACTTTCCAAAAATCTTCATGCTCAATTTGTTACTTTGTTGTGATTAGTGAATTTATTTTGCAACGCATGCCAACAACGTTATCGTGAATAAATGAGCAAAAAATCATATAAATGTTATCAAGGGTCTTAGACGGGCCGATTATGCCAAAAAAAGGAAAATTCCTTTGTCCAAGTCATTAGGTGGCAAATGTGGCCTTAATATGCCCAACCCCCCATTAATGGGTCATCGTTGCTAGCAGGAGGGTGCAACAGGGGGTCTTGGCAAGTTGTCACCCCCCCATTAAACGTTTATCGATCACGAGGGCGTTTCATGGCGCTTTGGCCTGTTCGAGATTACGACCAATATCTAGCGCCCCGAATTTGCCCCAGGCCTTTTCAATATTTTTGAGGAGCCTGGTGGGCTCCAATACGTTTGCTTTGGACGCTATTTTTGCCACAGCCATAACGTTATGCTTACGCGCCTCCGCGTCAGTAACTTATTTGCCCAAATCGACGGGCGGCGGGAGTGGCCTTGATATGCCTGTCCTCCATTGCCCGGTCCCTTTTGTTAGCGAGAGGGTGCAGGAGAGTGCGAGATTTCCTTGGTTCTACGTTGAGGCGCTCTAAACAAGTGACAACCAATCACAGGCCACCATATAATCCATAACAGCGAATGCTTCAATGTACATGACTTTTTGTATTTTGTCTTTTGGTTATCCATATGCTCTATTTCTACTAGCCCAAAAGTACCATTTTTGGACGTAGAAAAGAATTACCATTGTTCGAGGCAAAAATTGGACATAGATAACTCCTTTAGGGGGCTGAGGGGGGTCTATCGTCGCCCAATCTTTGCTCCTATTTTTGCGTCTTTATATACTTAGTTCTTTCATTTTTTTCCTTGATCAATATCAGAGTATATGCCATCTAGCACTGCACTTATTAGATGTCATCACAGCCTCTTGAATACCCAACACTTTGCAGCTAGCACAAGGCGTAATTGGTACTAACTCGTAGCGCTAAGTGTCTCGCTTTTGAGCAATTTTCAAGCTGTTGAGGACGGTTGACATCATGCGCTCAAATAACGCAATGGGTAGCTTTGACACACTTCAATCAAATCTTTGCATTGCTGTTTCATGCGGCAGCTTTAGCTCCTTACAGGAACCTCAGTCTTGTCTTCACATGAAGCGTATAGTTTATATTTTCACAAAAGCATTACTTTTTGTCTTCAACCGGTAAGCTCGTAATAGGCGGCTCCTGTTCAGTCATTAGTCACCTGCTGCCAAATAAGTAATTCTTAACTCTATAGCTGGACGAGTTATTGCTTAACGTGACCTAACTTTAATTTAAGTTATTTCAAATTGTAAAGAAACACATTGTAAGACAAGCAAAGTTTCCAAAGTATGGAGAAATGCTCACATGGCAATCTTTACACTTCTAAAATTTAAAGAAGATCTTCAAAGTTTTGAATGATTTTGATCAGCGCTACTCTTAGACTGGTCAACATATGAGCATCTTACTCTGAATGTGGACTTTACTCACGTCTACATTTAACAAATTCAGGTGTTGATAACATACAAGCACTTCGTTTAACGATTATGGAAAAAAAGATGAGAAAGACATAACGTTTTCTCATTTTTTAGTTTTTTTCCAAATGTGATCTTCCTAGAGCCAAGCAATCTAAAATTAATTTTCTAAATATATAAATATTGAGATTCCCCCTAACAAGAACACTCTAGCATCTTTCGACAATTTCTTACAACTTCATTGTGTAGTCAAACGCAACCTTCAATAATCTTCAGTTGTCATGATTCACTCGTCCAAGAAAGTCGTACATACACGGTCTTACTTGATATTCAATCAATACTCAAGTTCAACTTTGTGAGGGGACGACAAATTTTTGCTCACCAAATGATTGCGCACGACCACATTACATTGGCATCACTGAATGAAAAACACCAAGGCATCAACACTAAATCCCATAAATTGTCACCATCAATTTAAAGTTGAATCAAAATTATATTGCAAGCATTGCGTCTGTTAACATCACGAGAGCGATTGCCTAATATTGCTACTGTGCACTACAAAAAACTAAGCAATTATGTGTATGTAAGGAATTAACTGTTAAGGTACTTGTTCTTCGGGACGGCCGTGCCTTGCATCCACAATCGCACGATATGCCTTGTCAAAATTCCACTCAGCCTTGCCAAGCACTGGGTCCTTGAGATTGTACTATCCGCCACTACACATGTCAGGTACAACTTGATCTCTCATAGTTCAAAAAAACACGATAGACGTCTTCTATCCTTGTGTCCTATGGACCATGATGAACATCAACTCGTCCTTCGCCAAATTCACACTCTTGCCGCCTTGTGAAATATAGTGGATACAACTCACAAGAATATCACTTCCCTGACTTCACCATATACAAAAGCACAAAAGTCATATTAGAAAACTTTTCACCATCCTTTTTTAATGTGTACGTCCGGTAATGCCCCACCCTCTCGTACATGGTGTTGATGTCAATACTAACTCAATTTTTGCCTTTCACATCCCTAAGTGCGATGTAGATCTCGCCATCTTTTGCTATCATCTTGTCACTACCGTCTTGTTGCACAAGCAAAAAGCTTAGGTTGATGTGCATATCTAAAATGTAGTACCCACACATCTCCACAAATTTGTGAAGCCCTTTATGCGTCAACAGCCTTGTCTTTTTCCTCCAAAAGTTTCCCTTCCTCAAGGGCTGGTGCTCCAACCCATGAACCTCCTTCAATCTTTTGTTACGACGTCACGTGATTTCATATTGATCATCAAAACCACTTGAGCATTTCTAACTTTTTTTTCTATCGGAGCGTAAGAAATGTCAATTCAAATGTTTCCATTGAATTGAAAACTATTTTTTACAACACAATTTTTAAATTGTCAGATACACATCATGCATTACATCAAAAATTGAAACATTGCTACTATTTTATGACAATTAATGTTTACACAATATATTTCTTATGAATACAATTTTTGGACTAGATTGACAATAGCAATTACTTGTAGGCATCATAACAATTAATATTTACACTACACATATTCTTACGAATACAATTTTTGAACCAGATTGACAATAGCAAATACTTGTAGGCATTGTCGTTACTATGTTAGTTTTTGAAATCCATGCTCATGTTTTTGGACCTTGAGTTCTTTGAACCAAATTACCAACATTAAATCCTTATAAAACTCAACGTTACTACGTTGATTTTTGACGTTTATGTTGCTCTTTTTTGCCTTTGAGATTTTCCACGTTTTTTAGTTATCATAGTTATTGTCATAAATGCAATCGCACGTTGCAACCATATTAAATTTGAACTTTGAGAAAAAGACAAAGTCAACTCAGATGACAATGTTGTTTCTTGTAACGCAACTTTTTTTAAAGTTCCATGTGTTTTTCATTTGATGATGATATCACTCATGCCGACTCATTTTAAATCATATTATTATCCTTCTCCCCCCCCTCTATTCCCTTTTCCGCTTGACGCTTGTATTTTGTATTTACATCTATATCCATTGACATAAAGCATGAACTGATTATCTCATAATCAAATTTTATGCAACATTCACACTAACACTTGACCTTTTTCATCCATAGCAGTTCATCAGGCTTCTTTATTTACAACAACTTTCCCCTTTGTTTTGCCCTCTGAACTTGCTACACTCTTCTCCTCTGTCCAACCTGCAACAGTTTTCAGACTGTCTTTGTACAGCTTTTCTGCCTCTGTCCAATCTGTAAGTGTTTTGTCCGCTGACCAGTCTAAGATTATTTTTACCTTCAAAAAAGTCGCAAGGTTTTCCAAATGTTGATCCTAGCTCACTCACGGATGTCGTTATGTTTGGATTTTTGAGCGCCACTACCACCTCTCCATGTCATTGTATCAACACTAAGAACGCTCTTTCTGAACATGACGGGATCCGACACGTTTTGGAAATAAAATGGTCTACCTTGGCCAACCAAATCAAATCTATGCTCATTATTTGCGTTATTTGTTTGTCGCGTAATCCATATGCGTATAATTCATCGGTTTTGTCAAAAAAACATGACAAATCTTGATTTTTTTTGTGCATTACAGGTCACTAAATGCAAATACGATCTCTGAAAAATTGAAAGGTTCTTGAACTTGTATCAAAAAGTCACCTACACTTCTATTATCGACATACAAGTTTACAAAAAGATAAACAAAAAATATTTACTTCAATTTTACATTCTAAACTTATTTTTTGTGCCATCTTCTTGACATTATTTTGATATCAACTATAGCAATATTTCTTTATATACAAAACGTAATATTACAATTGTAAAAGGTAAAATTACAATGTTTCATTTTTTAGTGTTCAAATTTGTAAGCAGAATAATAAAAATAAATTTTTACGCCTTGTACGTACAAACACCAATTGGATACGATGTAAATCTTGTCCTTAGTTGGTGTGTCACTCGTCGACCGTTTGCATAGACGACAATTTGTAGTGATTTAAATTTGACTTTCTTTAATATTGTAGCACGTCTATTACTACCAAATTATGAGTATTATTAAAATAGAAAATTAAAAAAAAAACGCAATATTAGATAGACAATCTTAGAAAATATTTGAATGAAAAGAGAAAAAACATATATGTACATATGATTAGATATTTTTGATGTAACGTAGCCCAAAGATTGGCTCTCTCAAATTTATTTTGTTGTAATGCAACTAATATATTGAATTCATACGTGACATTTGTCACAGTACCAATAATATGTAATTTTTTTGTTGTTTGAATTTATTTATACATCAAATGCTGTTCCAACAAGTGAAGTTTTGTTGTATATTTTCACTTTGTAAGTGAGATAAGAAACTATTATATTTTTATGACACACTATAAAATTAAATACTATAATCAATAAGTTTTGTAATTCACATTAGTCAATAAAAAAATGATATAAATTACTTTATATTTACACATATAACAACATTATACAACACAAACATATTTTTCAATCAAGGTGCATAATAATTTTGTGGAAAAATGAAGTAGTTTTATAACATATTATGAAATTAAATAGTATAATCAAGAAATTTTGTAAATCATGTTTCTCAATCAAAATGCATGATAATCTTGTGAGAAAAGTAAATATATTAGATGTATAGGTACTCATTATTTTTCAAAATAATCAATTATTGAAAATAAAAAAATTAGCAAATATAACATTATTTATGAAAAACATACTCTAGATTATTACTAATTTGTTTAAATAAGATTTATGGTAAAAATTCTTGTTTCCAACAACATTGGTCATTTGTTGTTGATACAAAAGTCACTCTTTGTGACACGAATTGTTTTTTGAGTGAAATTCAAATAAAAATAGAAACATAATTAATATAGAATAGGTATAATTCATTATTATGATAATATTTAAGAAAATAAATACTTGTTTTTGAGCGTGCAATTGACATGATACGTTGACATTAATTACAAAACAATGTTGACAATTTCTTTCAACGTACCAAACAAACTTTGTTTTTTGATAAAATACCACTAAAACATTGGATAGTGATCCCATGACTAAATCAATGTCTTTTGAATGTTTTCATTGAAATAATCACAAGTTAATGATGATTAACTTACCAAAAATAAAATGTGTTATCATCATTATTTTTCACGACATATAGAAAAATATATTAAGTGAAATAGTGATTAAATACTATGCAAATCATACTTACATTTGTCAGAATTTAAGAAAAACAATAACGGTTGGTTGAATAAAACTCATATCATGCTGGTATCTGATTTTTTTTTTAATATTAAATTATTTATATAATCAAATAACAATATTAACTACACATGATACATTTGGTATTGCAATATTCTAATAAAATTTATATATTAATATTGTCTTTGATATTTCTGTAATCAATATGAACGGTGATACATTTGTTTAATATTTAAATTAGGGTGTTTTCTTTATTTTAAATATTTGACTAAAATATAATATAAGATAGGTGCGTTTTATGTTAATGGAACGTTGTTAAAATATTGAAATGTCAAAATTAATAAGTTTTTAAAGTGTAATGAAATGATTTGTTATGCACATAAAACAAGTATTAAAATATGTGAATAAATATAAATGTATAAAATAATATAAATTATGAATTAACGTAAATATGTAAAGTGATGTAATATTAATGTCTTAATATGATACATATAAAATATCAACAAATTTACAAAATTTTTAATACTTGAGAATATTCAAAAGCAAAATGAAAAGTTGTAAAATGCGTGCTGTGAGGATTGCGCTCACAATGACTCTTATAATTATATATATTTGCACACCATACATAAGACATTGGAATATTTCAAGAAATTTGCTTGAATATTAGGTTATGTTTGAGCAAAAATGGACGAACGATCA
This sequence comes from Mesotaenium endlicherianum, assembly GCA_009602735.1. Taxonomy (NCBI): domain Eukaryota; kingdom Viridiplantae; phylum Streptophyta; class Zygnematophyceae; order Zygnematales; family Mesotaeniaceae; genus Mesotaenium; species Mesotaenium endlicherianum. The sequence continues at coordinate 494,497 of WELA01003305.1, forward strand.
TAATTATTTTGATTGAATGCACTCGTTAATTACGCAACGGTTACGAAAAAACCTCTGGTGCCAAACGAGCTTTGATCACAATCAAGAAATTTTTGAAACTTCTGAAAACTTGGTACAGAAAGGCCGACTGCGACGCGAAGAAGTAAAAGACTTCCAACAAGTACTTTGTGAGTGCTCTTGCATGTTTTCCATTTTGCACGTACTCATCCTAACATTTTTGGATTCTTGCAGGTTCATCATCGAATCATTGAAGCTGTCGATGGCAGCAGTCAAGGCTGTCTCGTCATGAAATCTAATAAGCTCTGATTGCTTATTGATAGTTTGTCTAATGTTTACTAAAATAGTCGTCTCTCTTTTGTCAAATTGCGTAGTCACCATCTTCATGGTGGTAACCTTTATCTCGTTTGTGATAAGACTTTTTCTAAAATCTGCTTTTCTCACTAAAGTGTCTTCGCCTATTGTTGTCTCACAATTTTGCGTATTATATGGAACTTTAAAAAGTGTCATATTTATGTGTGCTGTGACTGTGATAAGTAGTTTAAGTAATGACAATGGCTCCTTCGGCGTTCTTGTTCTTCAATTTTCATATTCAATTCGACCTAGGGTTCTTCGCTACGATTGTGATCTCGTTGGAGGCCATTGATGATACCTTCAAAATAAAATACAGAAGCCGTTGATCCATTATGTACACCTAGTGTCATTCTAGTAGAATCAAAATGGATGTGCTCTTGGCCAAATAATAAATCACCTTCGTTGCCTCATGGAAAGTGTGGAGTAGGTACCTTATTTAGCAGATTCTTTTGCTGTGATGAAGTAATGTTCTATGGCAGAATTGTATAAAGTGGTAAGATTTGGTAGAAGTGTTAGGAGTGAGTAAGGGCAAAGGAGGAGATGCTCTAGTTTGCCCCTGCTTCATCAAGCGATACATTTAAATCAAGTGCACACGAGCTGCTTAATATGCTTGTAGAAAAAATGCTATGGAAAAACATCTTAAGGGATTCTTAAGGAAAAAGTAAGTTTATGTAGATCTACTGCAATTGGTGTGTAAGGGAAGATCAAGTTGTGCTTCAAGGTGGAACTGGCGGTGTTGTAAGCCACTAATTTTGTCGGTACTCAGTCTAAGCTAACAAACATATTCAAATAATTTTGGAGGTTCAACTATACAAAAGTGCTCCATTACAAGCCAACGTATATCTTTCAATATTTTTGAAGTCATCGGCTTTCTAAAACACGGGCAAAGTGATCGTGAACTGGCGTAAGCAAGCGTCCCTTCCTCACCCCTCCCTCCTCCCCCCCCCCCCTTTGATCTGCAATATGCACGTGTCAATCGCTAGACCCTGTAGATGTCTTTCATAATTGAGAGGCGCTTCTATATCTGATGGCAATTGTCCCTCACCCTTTTTCATTATCCTGGTTGCTAAGGTTGATCAATTTGAGCCTTGGGTTCAATAAGGCCACAAGATTAGCAAGTGTTTGATTGTATATGTCTAAGAGTTTTTTTGGCTCGTAACTTCGCATTTAGGAAAATTTGTTTCTCCAGTATCAAATGGGTCATTTGTGAGTGTATACAATTGAGGTTTCTTCATGTATGCAACGTTGGTTCAACTTCAAAGATAAAGTCGTCGTTAGGCATCTTCTGTTTATTGACGTCCAAGAAATGTTGTAGAAATTCAAGATATTAGTAATTTTCATCAACTTCGCTCAATCTTCTTGTTAGCTAAGACATCATCGCAGACGTCCAGCATCAACGCTGCATGAGCGATCATAGTCAAGAAAGAGAAGATGCCAATTTTGAACATTTGCAGTATTTGAGCTGTTTGGAAAACTATCTTCTTGCCAGGCTGTTGATCAATGCTCCACCCATGAGTATCTATTGCATGCTCATATAATGCTCAGTTGCAGGTTGCAGTTGCCTTGCAATGTTCGACCCGACCTCCCTTTCACCTTCTCCGTCTCTTGTCCCGTTCCTGTGTATGTGCAACGTGCCTACCCTGATGTTGTATTGACTTAAACCTTTGCCATGTGCCAACGCACAAGGGAAGCAAGTTGAATAAGACGGCTGCTAGTTGATTCATCCGCAAGAGAAATTGTGTTATTTTTTTTGATGCATAACATTCATTCTCTTCAATCATTGAAGGAAAGAGAAAGAAGACTATTGAACTTACATTTACAATATAAAGAATAATGTATACCATAGGTTGCATACAAATTTTGGTACTAGATAATAATTTAGACAAAATTGACATGAATTCAATTTTTTTTTGAATATTGAATTTACAACCTATTTGTTTGTTTGAAAGTCTTTGCCTACACTTGAAACTCTAATAAAAATTAGCGCATATAATGTTTTATATAAAAATGAATTTTAAAATTGAAGTACAAATGATTACCAAAAAGAAAGTGATTTTGTGATTAATACATTTTGCGCAGTCATTTGTTGTTGTGAATTTTATTTAGATAAATTACACTTCTTTTTGCACCTAACGTCATGAAATTTATTTGTGAAAAAATTCAAACAATTGTCCATCTGTAAATTCATGTGATTAATGAAATTATCTTCAATCACAATACATAAATTATCACAAGATTATGAAAATATTATCTGTGTTATTTTTTTTTGTGGATTTTTTTTAAAAATTAATCATTGGTCAAATTTAACAACAAAGATTATTTTTTAATTATCAATTTTTATGTTTTCTAAATCTTAACTATTATGAATAAATCAAAATGAAATTGAAATCTTAAAATTCTAAAATAAGTTTCCCAACAACGCCGCATCGACTGACACAATCATTCATGTCTACGTTTTTAACGAAAACAACATGTTTTGTGATATTCACGATTATTTTGATCAAATCAAACAACAATGATAATTTCTTACGTATCGAGGAAATATTTTTGAAAATACATTAGTGACTTGCAAATTAGTAGGTGGGGAGAAGTACCAAAGTTGCGATTTATTGTAAGAGTGCTATGGCGTCTCTTTGGATTTGGGAGACTTATGCGTATATTATACGGCTACACGGCTGCACTCTACGTACCACTAATGACGGTCAAAGTTTGTGTGGATCTAATGAGTGCTTATAAGCCTCTGCGAACACTCCTACCGCTCTTGCGCCACGTAGATTTGTGTATTAAGAGGTGTCAACTTCGCTTACCACTATGTTCTTGTAATTGTTTGCATTCTTTGTACCACTATTCAAATGAGATATTATAGGTATAATGTTTGTACAACTTGAAGTCGAAGGTGAAGTTGATGGAATTTCTGCGTACCACAAGCACCAGAATTTGTCGGCAGTTGATCGTTGAACTTTCATTTGTTTTTCAACTAGGAGATACAACCGCGTACCACAAGTTGTCAAGAAAACGTGGGCCTTTTTTTGCGTAGCGGGCAATGTAGAAGGTACCTCTGCAAACTACTTTTTGCCGAAGGTTGGGCCCTTCTGCGTAGTAGTATCTTAACCGTACCTCCGGGTAGATTGTACACTCCAGTAGTGCTTAACAAAGTTTTCGTAGTGTCGGTCATCTATGTGTTCATATTTTGTCGTATCATTGATTAAGGCCCAGTTTACAGTGGCCAGAGGCACTCAATTGATCAACACAAATAATGGAATTGAAAATTACCAGATCGAAGCGACGAAGACAAAATATGATGACAAAGTTTTAAACAGTTAAACAAAAAAAGCGTTTCCAGTGCACAGGCACAAATTGATTGAGGGATCTGGTAAAATCCCCTCCGCATAATGTCGCGCTTCGTCTCCGCGTAGTTTTTGGGCTAGATCAGACCTTGCAAAGCATATTTTAACATCGTGCATCGTGCTTCTTGCTCTCAAAACAAGACCTTTGGGTGCCGAAACCTCACATCCTCACCAGCCGCGAACATAACTCTAAAAATACACCATATCCTGCTCGTGCACTAGCAACTATTGTATTGGCAACTCCCAAATAGCAAGGGAGGGGTAACAATATACATGTGCACTATTCCACAACAACGCCCTGCATCCTGTCATCGACGCACCAGCGCAATAAGTATCCCAGGTAAGAGAGAGTTAGCTAGCTTTCTTGCGTGCATACAGCCCTATGACCCGTGTGGTTAGTTTGTTTTTTCTCTACTCCTTATCCTCCCGAAATCATTGCCAAAAAAAGTAAATACACCACGAGTACATCTTATTTGCATCCCCTACCGACAGTCCTTGTCGATCGAGTGATCGTTGAGGAGGGGTCATTCGAGGGGTCGAACACATCTCAGGTTTGAAAATCCGAGTTTGATTGATTGAAACCACGAAGTTCAATCAATTTCTTTACCAACTTCAATCAATTACGTCGCGCCTAAAGACCACTGTAAACAGCACTTTTATCGCGCTCAAATTGAAAATGTACGTGCAGGTACCGGTTCGTACCTTTAAATCCATCAAGTCCATTTGCCCTCTTAAACCGGGCCTAAAGGGGAAGTAGCACTTATTTCTGCGAGACCCTAGCTATAACGTCGACAAGGTCATTACATTTGCGTACCATTTGTTCAATCTTGGAGCCGTCTTCATTTGTAAAATCTTTTACGAAGGACGAAGTCCTGATACTCGGGCTGATTGCGTCGTTAGTTACCTTAGGGTATTAATCTACGCAGAAATCTGCCTACTACCACTTTCTTTTTATTCTTCGCTAGCGCGTAAATGAGTACGAACTCCGGCGTGTTTTTCGGCCCCTCGGTTGCTTACTCCCTGCAGCAAAAAGCCGAGGGCAACCGAGGGCAACGAAGTGGGCATAACTATTGCTGGTGTTCGCAGAGCTGTACGCTGTTCGAGGTGATTTGAGAAGAGACTGCCAAGCCTCCACACAGCTCGCCACGGTCTTCTGCACAAGCACGCATCAGGTCACACATACTGCAGGGCGCCTTGCCTGGGCTGTCATAATAAGGGACTGGGAGTTGCCTGGCAAGTTACATAGCGTTCTTGTTGGCGCTCTTTTAGCGACGAACAAGTGCCATCAGTGACTGTTAAGTAAGGGGGGCTGATTAGGAGGGGTCCAGTGATGGCAACCAACGGAGTCGTCCTCGATTATGATCAGTTAGATGGCTTCTCCGCCTCTCAGCTCTTTGGCCAGGTACCTTTCACTCTTCACTCTTAGAGTTATCGTTGGCCTTGAAAGAAGAGACGGACTGGAATATGATTCACGGGATTACGTGGGCTCAAAAACTGGTAGATTGAACATGGCGAAACTGGATGGGCCCCGGTGGATGGGAGGGGAGCATTCGTAGCACGACTAACGCAAGCCTGGCTGCACCCGTTCATTGCTTTATAATATAATGATACGTAAAAGCTGAAGGCTGCACATGTAGGTGGTCAAAGCCGCCAGGTGGCCCCGGTGCTCACCCTTCTCTTTGTTGCAGTTCCTGGAAGGGTGCAGCTGGGATACTACACACTAACTTTGCTTTCGCCTCAAGTAGTAGCTCAGAATACTATAATCTTTGCACACTAGTCTACAAACTTGGGTATAGGGCTTTTAAGCTGCTTCCTGCATGGGAAGCTTCACTATCCAGCTGTCCAGTGAATGGTGAATGGGGCATGGTAAATGGTGACTGGTGAACGGGGAACGGTGAACGGTGAACGGTGACTGGTATCTGAAGCCAACTCCTCCTATATCTACTCACTACCTAATGTTTGTGAGTTGCTGCACAATCTCAGAACACACAAACACACACACGCGCACACACACACACACACACACACACACACACACACACACACACACAGCTAGGAAGGAGGGGCTCTCATGCAGACTGTAAGAAAGTGGATGACCTCTTACGAAACTTCTAGGAGGGGGGCCTTGCTTAGGCAGCAAGAGACAGTCTGAAGTTTAGTGGCTGCAAGTCTGCACGCCATGGAGGTCAGCTGTGAAGTGCTACTTTAAAATTTAGCAAGTAGCTTCTTCAAGTTGAAACTCTTCCGAAAGTCGCAAGTGTTGAACTGTGTCGTAATCGCATGAGTGATATGTGTATTCGTAATCATCGATATGTGTGTACGGATATGATAAAAACACAAGGCCGCAAATCTCTGTGTGCAACAAATTCGAAGTCAGCTCTGGCAGGTCAGTTTGGGTCATGGGCATCAAGGTAGTCCCCACCACCTTCCACGCCCCTGGAGATGCTGACACTGATCGCACATGCCTTAGACACCCTGCCCCCTGCTCCCTATCCCCCGCCCCCTGTCCCCTGTACCCCTGCCCCCCTGTCCCCAGCCCCCTGTC
>WELA01003305.1:544843-581861 GCA_009602735.1 Mesotaenium endlicherianum
GGGGGGGGGGGGATGGCAGCGCATACGGGGGAGCTCAGGTGACGACCTTCTCCCTCTTCATTCTCCACACCCCTTCGTGCTCCCCCGCTGGCAAGGCCTGCCCCGCCTGCAGGGCCAACTCACACGCGCATGCCTCCTCTGCACCCCTCAGAGACGGGGTTCTGTGCTTGGAAGTGTCCGGCACGCGCTTGTAAGAGGGCTCTCGCAGGGAGAAGGGGGGAGGGGGCGCAGCTATCTGGGCCGCATGCTTGCGAAGCTCAGCTGCACGCCAGCGGACCTCGAGCCCACGATCCGCCAGCTGGCGGGCTTTGCACTCGCAGACGACCTGCTCCTGTTTTGAGGTCCGCCCGCCGCCCCTCCCTGCACCTGCACCTGCGGCTGCTTCGTTGATTCTTCTCCTACTTCTGTGTGTGCGCCCCTCAGTAGATGGCTCTCAGGGCTCAGGGGGTTTGAGGAAGCCCGAGGGGGGGGAGGGGGGCGGTTTCTGCGGATGATTGTGCACGTGCGCGTGCGCGCGCGCGCGCGCGCGTGTGTGTGTGTGTGTGTTTGTGTGTGTGTGTGTGTGTGTGTGCGCGCGCGTGCATGTGCGCGCGCACGCGCGCGTGGGAGTGGGTCTTTTGTGCCTGCGTGGGCTTATCTACACAAGTGCGTGCGACGATTTTGAGGAAGCCCTGCTGACGCGTGTGCCTGCACGGATGGGGTTGCAGGAGCGGGTGCGGGTGTGAACGAGGGGCAGGAGGTCTAGTTTGAGCTCGATGTGATGTGGGAGGCCTTAGGGGAAGCTCACTCTCAAAGCTTGCCAAGTGTGCCTCTGCTCTCTTGCGCTCCTTTCTCTCGCTTCTTTCTCTCGCCATGAGATCTCCCTCGCACTTGTCTTGTGCGGTACGTGTGTACATCTGAGAAGTGATACTCAAACTTTTGATGCTTCTTACTTGCTGCGTGGTGTCTGCATGCGGCTCGACTCTCAGATGCGTGCTCTCCGCCGCAGGCTAGGCTAGGGCTCATGGGAGGAGTCTGTTGTTGCTCTTGGTGAAAGAGTCTTTCAGGGGCTCTTGATGTCAGTACGTGTTATGCGCGCGTGCGCGTGCGTGCCCCTGCGCGCTTGCATGCATGTGTGCGTGGGCGCGAGCGCGCTTGCGCGCTTGCTTGCGTTTGTTTGCGTGCACGTGTGGGTTATGTGACCTGGGGCGGCGCGCTGCAGCCGGAGGACGGGGACAGCATCTGCTGCCAGAAGGTGGTGAAGGAAGAGTACATGCGCCACCCCACAATGCTGCTGTACTTGCAGTATTTGCGTATGTGCGCACCCCCCAGGTGCGTATGTCTGCGTCTACGTATACGCACTTGTGCAAGGGTGCAAGTGCGTGTGCAAGTGCATGTGAGCAATCGTGTGACCAATTGGACTGGGGGGTGGACGGGCGGAATGGTAGAGACGAGGAACGGAGTGAGCGAAAAGGGTGGAGGAAAGGAGAGGAGGGGGAGAGGGGGGGATGGGGAGGAGCATGCTGTTGTTTACGTGGGGTGAGGGGGATTGAGGGGTGGAGGAAAGGAGGAGAGGAAAGGAGAGGAGAGGAGACGGAGTAGGGAAAGAGGGGGGGATGGGGAGGACCGTGCTGTTGTCAACGCTGCGCCACTACGTGCGAGTGTGTGCAAAGGGCAACGGCACAATGTTTGCAGACCTGAAGGCTGGCAGGCCTGCGTGGGTGGTCTCTGCGAGGTCCTCTTTCACAGAGCGTGTTTCAAGGCTCTTCAGGAAGTGCAGTGCCAGGTGGCACGAAGCCGTGCTGGCCAGCCCGGGCGGCGTACTGGACTACTCTGCAGCAGCAAATGTGGTGGGGACAGTGTGAGCGTGTGCTTGCGAGTATCCTTCCTGTCTGTCGCAGCGTGCATGTTCCCCTTATGCCGAGCCAGGCTCCAATGGACCATGCAGCAGCCACCCTCTGCTAGCAGAAAGTACCAGATGCAGACACTTTCAGCTTTACTTGTAGCGAAATTGCGGGAGCTTGTGGCATGGAACACTATTTACTATTTATCCTTTGTATGGCCAAGTCAGCAACTATGGTCTTGTTCTGTTAGTCTGTTTCCGAGATTACACACGGCTTGTTTGTAAAGCAATGTCTATTGTGAAGGAACCCATTCTGAGCATGGAGCATGTCATTCGCCCTTTGGTAAGCTGATGGATTAAGCCGTAGCTGAATACTCTGTTAAGAAAGGAGGCACTCGACTGCACCTACACTAAGTATATTGCTCACACCATATTCACACAAAATGAAAAAATTAGCCTTCTCTAACTTGTGTTCTCTGTCAAGCACTCAAATTTAGTTAGCTACAACTTCATGCAGGTTTGTGCCCAAGGGAGTCCTAGTATGTATGTTTAATCAAGTGCAGACATTATAAGGATGGATCTCAATCAGGGCACTCTCATCATTTATATGCAACTTGTTTACTGGCTCCGATATTCCATTTGCATGCTCTGCGTCAGCAAGGGCCTGCGCAGCCAACTTCTGCTTCGTGCTGGCAGCCACGTCGACATTTCCGGTTAAAGGTGCCAGGCCCAAGGTGGCCATGCCATACTCGTGCTGAGCCACAGCATTGCCCCGTTCGGCTCTCATCTTCAGTGGCACATATATGAATAATACCAGGAAGATCCAGACAATGGCATGCCCTACAAGAGTAACATAAAGTCCAAGCCATATATATGTGGAAATTTCATACCCGCTGATTTCAGAAGCCGTGTCCATGCTTATGCTTTGTGGCTGATAACATATGACGCTTGAGCTCCATAATTGAACTCTCATGATGTTTCTGCCTCAAAGCTTCCTTTAAATTCAAATAATTCTTACAAGGGAGGTATTTTGTGACATTAGGGGCAAGTCAATCCATCCCAAGGACAGTTTGTGCGGATGAAATTTTTGTGCAAGTCGCAGCTTTCAGCCCCCGCAGGTTAAGAAATGAACTTCAAAGATTTTCATTTCAGTCGCTAATCAAATGGTAAAACATTGGGCAGATACCGTATTCAAGGCTTGTGATAAATTGCTAGCGCGCAAACCTATGTCTACATTCTGCTATAGTACACACACGCCCACACACACGCACGCGTGCATACGCACACACACACCACCCCCCCGCCCCAGCTCCACACCCACGTGTATGCACATATGCACACGCAAGTACGCATGCAAACAGAGGAACACATACATACAAGCGCACATGCCTTTGTCCAATCCTCGTGTTCATGCCATGTCCATATGCTTACTACCTTTCTAGTAGACAAGGTACACAAGAGTAGTGTTGCCAACTCCGGGAGCACCGCCAAGGAGATGCACCAGAGAGTTAACAGCAAACGCCTATGGGCCCTTCCAGCCGGAGGCGCGCAGCCACTCGGCCCAATTCTTCAGGCCAGGGTTGGCCTTGCGGCCGTTGGTGATATCGTAGTCGTAGAAGCAGGTGTACTCGTTGAACCACTTGAACATCTGCGCATTTGGTCAAGAAGAGAGGTCAAAGCTAGCGTTTGTAGAGTGGCGGTGTCCAGAAGGTCAAAGATAGCGATAGTTAGAGCGGCGGTCACCAGTGTGGAGCATTGGTGAAGAGACAAACGGTCGAAGCTGGCATTGAGAATTGTACAGTATAAGTAGTGGGGAACGAGCTAGCGCACAAGCCCTGATGCTTGCACGCTTGCTTGCTAACTCACCTCGGTCCACTCGGCGCCGTACTTGTCGTGCTTGATCTCCGGGATGGTGTTCAGCTTGGCCTTGCGCCCCGTGATGCTGGAGAAGAGCTCGACGTACTTCTGCACGGAGTCGTGGAAGCCGCACAGGTTCATATACTCCTCCTCCTGCTCGTGTGTGCGCGCGCGCCCCCCGCCACACCCCGCACCTCCACGCCCCACGCCCCCGCGCCCCGCGCCCCGGGCCAGAGCACTCATATATGAAACTACTTGTATATCTGAATGTGCATGTGTGTGCGCGTGGTGTGTGTGACTTTACATCAGTGAAGGAAGGGTAGCCCGACATGGAAAGGAGCACCATGTGAGTGTCATGCGGCCTTTTAGTAAGGAGGAAGGGAAGCAATGAGTGGCTGAGGAGCACCAAATCTCCATTGCTTTTGTTGCGCCCCTTCAGTCGTTGAAGGGCTTCAAACTACTCTACAGTTTCTTGATTAGCGACAGAGTTGCGCCTGGGAAGAGAACTGGGACAAGAACAGGAAGCCAGGCAGTTCACAAGCTTGCCTGCAGACTTTTCTTAAACCATTTAAAATGCAATAAGCAAAGCACAGAAAGTAGACATGATAGGACAAGAGGATAGGAGGTTGCAAGCTCCACGGTGGAAATTACATTGCAAAAAGTCGGGCTGAACTCCACATGTGTACATACATATATGAACATGAATATATACGTCCAGACTGTACAAAGCTTAGTCACAATTCTTACACAGGTCTTTGACGCCAACATGGCCAAGGATATACTTGAGAAATCGAGAATACATGCGGCGCTTTTTGATCAATAATATGCCTCTAAATACTATTGTCTGCTGTACGACAGGCTTCGCAGACGCTAGCTTCTTTCTTCACCCCCCCCTCACCCTCAAGCGCACACGCAAGCACCCGCATACGCGCATGCACACAAACACGCGCGGAAACTTCCACAGACGCGCACTGATCAAAGATGCGCAAGCGCAGACGCGCACGCACCATGCATCCACATATATATACCCGTGCAAACGCACACCCATGCGTGCATGCGAGCGCAAAGGGACACGCCACCACACGCACAAACATACACACAACTGCTTGTGCAGTCGCACATGCACAACACACATTCACGCACGTACGCCCGCACGCACACATGCACACAGACACGCACGCGTGCGTAGATGGACACGCAAGGTACACACATGCACAGACACGCCTGCTGATGACACCTGTCATTCCACAACCTCAGCACAATGCCAAGCATCTCTGCCCCCCCCCCCCCACCAGCGCCCTCCTCGCTTGCCTCCCTCCATGGTTCCACCACCCCCCCAAAAATGAAACACATCCTCTTGCGACCGAGCCTCACCTGCCAGGCCTGCGGGTGCTCAAAGGCCGCCAGCACAGCAGGCCCCACGTCGTGCACGTCAAACGCCTGCAGCAGGTGGTGGCCCTCCATGTGCACGTCGAACGACACCGTCCCATCCTCCTCCGTGTGGCAGAGGCCAAAACTCACAAAGTTTTGGAAGTAGAAGCCGCACACAATGAACGTGTGGTGCTTGAAGCCTAGAGACCTCACCACGGGGTCCACCTGTCGCCGGCAGCAGTAGCAGTGGAGCACGCAGAGAAGGACACGCACACGCGGGCGCGCACGCACGCAAGCATGCGTGCACATCACATGCGCGCGCACGCACGACACACGGACAAGTGACACGCACACGTACGAAGCGCACACATGGGGTCCACCTGTCAGCAGCAGCGGCGGAGCACACAGGAGAGGCACACGCACACGCTCGTGCGCATGCAGATACAGCTGCGCAATGTAAGTGCGCGCATAGAAAGACAGACAGGACAGGCGGATAGACATACAGTCTGCAGATAGATGGATTTACACACGGGCGCAGAGCACATACTCAAAGACACACGCGCACAAGAGGGCAGAAAAAGGTCAGCTCATAGTCAGCCCATAGCGAGGCGCATGTTTTGATTGGGAGAGAGCAGCCAGCAGCCTGCTCACAGCTAGAGAATCTGAAGGTGTGCACGCACCACGCAAGCAGTCCAAGTAGGCAGCAGCAGTACAGCCGCGACGGCTCTGCTCAGCCAGAAGTCAAGGAGACGGATGACAGCTGGCTGACGCAGGTTGCCGAGCACCCACTCAGAGGTCAGTTTCTACGCAGCCAAAACTTTAACAGTGATGAAGAAGAAAGACACGCCAGCGCACTCAATCTCGCGCACAAGCACTTGACCAGCTCATCGTCCAGCAGAAAGGCAGGGGCAGCCGGTGCCTGCTGGCAGCAGGGGGTGTGGCACCAGGCGGCCGCAGGGCTGCGGTGCCGGTGGCGCTCGCTCGCCCGCTCGCCTGCTCACCTTGGCCTTGCCGGTGAAGTGGGCCACGTGGTACTTGCCCCCGCTCTTCTTCTGGCAGTTGGGAAGCGTGCTCCAGATGAAGTGCTGCACGCCGGCCTCCTTGGCCGCCTGCGCCGTGCGCGCGCCAAACTCCTTGTCGCGCGGGCCTATGGCGAAGAAGTTCGTCATCTGCACCACCAGTAAGACAACATTGAACAGACACATACGTAAAGAATGTGTAAGACTTAATCAATAAATTAGACTAATTAAGGCAGCCAATGTTGGGCCCGTGGGGGCCGCTGGCATATGTATGTCATAGAAGTCTGTCAGCTGCATCATCTGCGTCACACGGGAGATAGCAACACATGTACAGAGAGAGAGTGTGTGTTTTCATAGAGCCCTCAGAATTCCGCCTTGCAGGGGCGTGCAGCGTAGAATTTTGCCAGCTTTGCACCAATTAGGTGTGTGGACTCTGCAGCACCCCAGCAGCCAGGAGCAAGCTGCACCAGCAGATGCTGCCAGGCTCCAGATGCTGAGATGAAAGACACAAGGAAAGATATATTATTTTCTTTGATTAAGTCAAAAATTTGCAGGAGCAACCAGGCTGCACCACGAGTAGCAAGCCCGCTGCATCTGGATATTCCGAGGAATGCACGGAAGCTTACCTGACGGGAACTGACTGCGCGGGCATCAAACAGAAACAAAATCAAGAGCAAATAGTGACATAAGGCAAGCCACAAGGCGTGAGCGAAACGTGTAGACTGGATGCATGAGCACACATATGTCTGCGTCTGTGTGTCTGTGGCACTCAGTGCACAAATCTATGCTCAAATACAGGCGTGAGTTACAATGCATTCGTGTCTATTAGCTGGAGCGTACTGCATAGACCCCATAGGCGCCCTGGAAGGCGGCCTTGAGCTCCTCATAGTTGCCCTGGTCAGCCTTCACGAACTCTATCTTCCCGCCGACCTCCTGGGACAGGCTCTTGGCTTTGGCCGATAATGGGTCGCGCGTGACGCCCCTGACGCAGTACTTGCCGCTCTTGACGAGCGCCTTTGCCACACTCGACCCCTGGGAACCTGCAGGAGGGATCGAGGCACAGTCAGAGATGTGGAATTGTCAACAAGGTCAAGTTCAGCTGGCTGTCATTTGACTGTTGCCAGAGTAGCGCTGGGAGCTCATTGCTCATTGTTAGAATGATAACTATGTAGTATTCTACTGATAGACTAGTAAGATGACATATGTGAGGCGGGCTTCTATAAGTTCTTGCTCTTAAAAGGCCCCACCCCTAGCCACTTCACAATGAATGGTGCACTGGCTAGGTGGCAGAAACCACATAACAAAGTAAGACATGGAGGAGTTGTTCCTTAATAGTCAGACATTGCAAGGAGGGTTAACATGTCACAGACTTACATAGAGAAAACATTTACTGAGGGAATAACGGATGCATTCAGCACTACCTGTGACACCAAAAATGGCAATCAGAGGCAGCTTCTCATGGAAGCCGGGCAGTTTATGCAGCGCTTCTGTTACTTTCTCAACCATCTTGGACATGATGAATTAAGAAAAGCCAAAAATAGATTTCAGTTTCAGAAGAAAGACTCGATGCAGAAGTTCCTGTAGTGTAGCGAACAATCTAATACATAGAGAACCAATTTTTCTTGAGAAACATATATATATATATATATATATATATCAGGAGCACAAACCCGGAACTTTGTTTCCCATTTGTTTAAAACCGCATTCTGCACATGGTTGAAGCTTAACTGGTCCTTATATATATACCTCGGGTACAAGATGTTCATGCTGCCAGCGAAATAGCTCGTGGGTCCTACATGGCAGATCATGCCGAAGCTTGAGCTGCCTGCGCCCTTGACAACTACGAAGTTGCTCGATACAGTATTGGCAGCCGGATATTGAGCATACGGCACTTGTATTGCAGTCTATTGTGGGGCCCAGGCCAAGGCCAAAACGCGACCTCGGCATGCAAACTAAGGCAGACAGTGTCATGCAGCAAATTTGAAGTAGATTATGTTCAGCTCTTTTCTTTTGAATCTAAAATGTATGCCAGAAGTAACTCTGATCGGTGGTCTATTATGCATTGTAAGCTAAGTCATCCATGCGAGAGATACTTTTTGGTGATGCATAGGTAACAAGCTGCAGATCCAAGAAAAGAGGTATGACGATGATATATAGTAAACGGAACGCTGCCACAGGCGTGGAGCAACGGAGTATAGCACGTGAAGTGTAGTCTCATGTATAACTTTTCAGGTGGTTTCAAGCAGCATCAAGTGATTTAAAATTTCAAAAATTCATTGTCTGAGTTGGCGAGCTTGTCGGAGTTAAGAACCTGCATTCACGCACACTTTGACCGAAAGCGTCAGAATCTCGTCATGCATAAGCTAATTCTAAGCTACAATTGTGCTCACTGATGCTGATTGATGCTGACCCTACAGGTTGCTGATGCTGTACTGAAGCGGATTGCAGCAACCCAGCTTTTTCGGCTGCAGCAGATTTGTAGCACACTTGGGCGAAGTCAACAAAGAGTGGAGGGTTTTCTGCCTGTCAAAGTGGAAATGTCAGCAATGCGTTACTACTTCGTTGAAGACAACGACATGCGTCTAGAATGTCAAATGAGGCTTTCGGCATTCAACATCTGTGATGTGGACCTAGCTTGATGTTGGGTGCCCAATGCGTCTGATCACATTGGGCCTGGGCGTTGTCGCAGGTGGTCATGTTAGCTTCAAGGCCTTCAAGCTGGGTGATTAGTGCATCATGCAGGCCTCATTACTCTCAGCTGGCTACCTGCATTAAGTTTTGCATGTTAGAGAATGGAGAAATATATTTCAGGTGTCACACAAGAACTTGAACATGGCTTCTAAATCGCATACTTTCACTTCCGATATTGCATAATGACTAAGACACTATGATACCCAATCGTAGACTTCAAACTTGTCTAACAATCTGTTAGCCTAATGCTCATTGACACAACCAAATAGACAAACACTGTTTCATATTCCTTAAGCATTCCAGCCAGCTAAGGGAATAACATGATCACCAATGAGTTTCTTGTGTCTATGATAGAGATGCAAGAAGTTGTTCTTCGGCAGCAAGACGGTCGTCTTCATCACCAGGAATTGGAAATAAGCAATCTAGAGGATCTACTGGAGAACCAACATGAGCAAATCAGCAATTTGAGGTATACACCCTATCCTCTGCTAAACAAGACGTTTTAGAGCCAGGCTTCTGTTGTAGCTTAAGGCTTAGCCATGATGGGAATTGTTTTACATCTACATGCAAGAACAAAGTTTGAACCAGAGCTAGACTGTCATCAGTTTGTATGATCCTGTGTGAGCATTTATTTGCGTCCAGATTTGCAAGGTACTCTCTGTCTATTGTAAAAAGGTCAGTGCCAAGAAACCATGTAGTACAGAGAGCGAGATAATATTAAGCTGAGCCAATTGCAGTACTGTCATCTAGGCAAGGATATCTTGAACTGCATGCTTCTTTTCTTTGTTAGAGCTGTGAATGTTACCAGCATTGAGCCCAGCGGTTCCTGAAATGTGCACACAGTCTTGATCTTTCTTTTCTGTGTGCTCTCTCATGCAGATACTCCCTCCAGGAGATTCAGGAGGAGATTCTGAGGGTGAGGTGGAAAGATTCAGCTGTTGCATTCAAACAACTGAAAGAACACAAGCAGGTGAAGTCTTGGAGCCGGATCACGTCTCCCTTGAACCTACCAACTAGTGAGGCAAATTTTGGTAATATTGACTCGCAACACATTTACTTATGAGAGACAGGTAAAAGACACGCTACTGTGAACCAAAGTCAAACAGGTCAACCATAGTGGTCAAGTGGCTCAGTGACTGGGCAGTCAACGACGTCTATTTCTGCTCGCAGCTAGGGTGGCATGTTTTCAAGTTTCCCAATTCCTCCTTTTTCCCATCTCATGCAGGCCTTGGCTCCTGTGCCAGCCGGCATTAGCTTTTTGCCAACAGACTGCCAACTCATTGAACTACTTGTCAAGAAGCATGTTGGGGAGGGCCTAACTGGTGTGGGAGAGCTGGATAAATCCTTCGTGCAACGCCTGCGGGGCTTTGACGACCTGATACGCAAAGTGGATATTCTCAAATACAGCAGGCCATGGCAACTCCCAGGTGAGAATAAGCGCATCTGTATGACCCAACAAGTCCACATGCCCACCTTCACCCCCTACCAACTGTTGATTAATCTCTGCCATGGCTAGAGTCTGGCAGATTTTAATAGAAAGTAAAGTATAGATAAACTTTACATGAGGATCTTTTAAAGTGATAAAGTTTGACTTTCAGACTTTGAATTACAAGGTGAAGCTTTTCTTCATTCATGATATTGATTTTGCAGAGTGAATTATAAGCATGCTGTGTAATCTTTTATGTCTGCTGGACTGCTCTGGCTAGCTAGTGTGTGTGACTAGTTGCTGCTAGAATGCTTAGCTAGGATGCAACGCACTTGGCAACTTCTAGTCAACACATATGTCAGCAGGTGACAGATTTGACAACTGACTAGGTCCTGCAAGTGTGAACGAAAAACACTAGTCTAGTTGGAACTAGATAAGCTAGTACTAGTGTGAACACATAGTAAGCAATTCTAGGTCAACTGAATGAATGACATATTATAGCGTCAGCAGAGTCAACTTAGTCAACTTCAAGTGGTCAACTGACTCATGACTGAGGGGTCAGTCAACACCAACTCCATTGCTCTCTTTGATTTCACATGGGGTTTCTGGAAAGGGGATCATGTGTGTGGGTACTCCTTTTTCAAAAACTGGCATCTGCTGGCTGAGAAGCCCCAGCCATATGGTGTTGCCTAAGCTATGACTCCCTGTCAAGTTTGTTAGAATCTACCTCGCTAGCATGCCAAATCTCTCTTATTGCTTGCGCCTATACTTTTGTGTCTGCCATTGGCAAGGCAGAGGAACGTGATGCCTCCCCCTTACGCTCCCTTGTTTTAAAGCATGCAAGACTGCCCCCTCCCTCCCTATCTCCCTGCCTCCCTCACACCTTCACTCACACTCCCTCACTCCCTCACTCCCTCCTTGTGTTGTGGGCCAGAGAATCTTACCTGGTAGCAATTTCTTTCCCCGAATTCTTTCTTCGTTGCTTCTTCTCGTGCAGACCTCTGCGAGGCGCCAGAAATCAAGGGGCTATTGATTGGGTACTACTTTGTGAAGCGAGAGTGGTGCGTAGATGCGAAGAGTGGGCAGCTCACACGAAAGCGCTCCCCTGGCAAGACACCTGGAGGTTGCCCTGACAAGACCCCTGGCGATGTCAGGAATGATGGCACCGATAGACCTTGGTGGGGGGAGGCCAAGACTGGGAAGATAGAGACCATCACCGACGTTCCAAGTTTGAAGAGTTTGACTGGCTTCAAAAGCTTGGCTGCCTGCTTGGTTGGCAGCAGCGGCAGCGGCAGCAGCGGCAGCAGCAGCAAATACAAGCCTGAGAAGAGACAATTCCGCTGGAAGGGCCCCGGCGCGCGGAGGGGGCCAGGTGGCAAGAGGGCGTGGGCCACCAGGAGCGAGTATGCGCTGACGAGCGATGGCGCCATCCTTGCTGACCAGCTGGCTGGCAGGCCCTCGTGGGTCTTGTGCAAGGTCCTGTTCTACAGCGAGACTTTCACGAGGCTCCAGGACCTGCAGTGCCAGGTGGCACGTGCCTCCAAGGCCAGCCCGGGCGGCGAGCACGGCAGCAGCGGCAGGGGTGGTGGTGACAGTGGTGGTGGTGTTTGTGGCGGCGCGAGCGTATGCTCCTGCTTTTAATGTTCTCATTTGGCATGTACAGCACCCTCGTGCTGAGCAGCAACCCTCCGCTAGCAGCAGCCACTCTCCACTAGCATTATTGCCAAGAGAAGATATTTTCAACTCCACTTGTAGCATCCAGGTCCCATGAACTGTTTTCATGCCATGCAGCACTCTACACTCAGCTCTTATCATTTGTATGGTCCATGGCAGGCACGCTGACATCTACAGTTGACAGATATACTAGGGGGTTAATTTTGTGGCTTTGTTAAGCAAGGTCGGTGTGGAGTTGTTTTAAACAACAGAGCACGTTATTGGCCCGTTGGATTTTGATGGTCCAAGTCTTGATCAGGTTCGATCAGGTATCGTACTGTATGTTGCATTTTACTTCAGTCAACAATGGATCCATGCAATTTCCAACTCTTGCAAAAAGGGTTAGGAAACATTCTTAGTTCATAGCTTTAAATAGTCTGAAATTATGCATTGGTAGAGATTATCACGCAGCTTATGTATTTGCGTCACAACTTGTTGCATTACCTTTGTCTCATCTAGTTGATCTCATCGATTGAAACCACATTGATGAAAGAATCGCTCAATCATCAGCCGAAAGTGATCTTAAAAATGATGTCTCACACGCCTCTTACCGACGTAGAGTGTTTGAGCAAGTGCACTTGCAAGGTGGGTCCACGCGCATAGGACAATGTTTTTCTCATCGCTAATGCTTCATGTTCACTAATATAATGAATCATATTATTTCTAAGGTCATCTATCTTGCTAAGAAAGCTAGAGCACGTGTATCACAAGAGGTTTTCACTGGTGCTTGAAAGGGCAACTTGTTTTTCATCAAGAGCCTATAGTTCTTGTTGAACTGTTAAAATATGGTCCGTAGACCGACACTCCTAATTCTACTTTGTCGTGACTAGGCGAGTGGGTGTCGCGTCGATACGTGACGCACGCCAGGGTGTCGATAGCCTTGCTTGGTTTATCGTTAGCTAGTTCGGTTCGTAAGTTAGTCATTTGTTGGTAGTCGGGTAAGTTAGTAATTATGAGTTGTCACTTTCACACGACAACGAAGATGTCGTGAACGTTTGTGAACGTTCACGAACGATCGTGAACGTTTGTTAGGGATGGCGGGGTGGCAAGGTGGCGGGGTGGCGCATAGAGTTCACAGAGTATAGTGAGCTGTTAAGACTAGAAAATGTAACCCAGAAAACTAACTCATAAAAGTGAAGAGTTGGGCACCTTGTGTACTTTTCGTGCTATCATATGTTTTGAGTCTGAGTTCGTTCAAGTGTGTGAGTGATAGAGTGTGCCATGGACGAAGATAGTAGTGAGTTTCAACATGGTATCGGAGCAAGTTCGGGAGGATCTAAGGAGATCCCACAGTTCAATGGCACAGAGTATTTGGTATGGGCCGTGAGAGCTAAGGCGGCGCTGAAGCGTTATGACTTGATGTCTATGATCACCGGAGATGATACTATGCCCGTCTTACTCGTAGCGGGCGACGAAGTCACTGCTGCCAAAGTGACTGCAAACAAGAAGGCTCGTGATGCGTGGCAAAAGAGGGAGAATTTCTGTTACTCCTTGATTGTCAAGAGTTTGGAGAGAGAACCTCTAGTGAATATTTTCCATCTAGAGACTAGTAAGGAGATGTGGGACGCACTTAAAGAGGACCATGTGAGTGAGAGCATCGCTAGTTAGCAAAACTTTACTGAGGACTTTACAAGTTTCAAAATGAGAAGTGGTGAGAGCGTGTCTTCATCCTTGTGAGTGTCTTCATATTTCACAAGGATGAACTTGTTGAGTCAGGAGTGACAGCTATAGGTGTTCCAAAGACCGCCTATGAGCAAGCTAAGCAGTTACTGATTGGACTTAGGCCTGAATACGATATGACCAAGGAATTTTGCGTAACTTACCTAAGGAGCAGCTCACTTTGAGAAAGGCAAGGTTGAGTCTTCTTTATAGAGAGAAGGAGTATGAAAGAAAGGCTGGGGAAGGTATGACTGGTACTGAGCAAGCGTTTCATCTGTTAGGAGAGAAGCAATACAAGATTCAAGAAGGACGATTGGTGGAGGTGGTGGAGGAAGCAAACATCGCCAGCAGCAGCCAAAGAAGTGGAGGTCGAGGAGGCAATCAGCCTCAAGGAGGTGGCAAGTCAGTGACGTGCAACAACTGTGGCAAGTCAGGACATATGGCAAGAACCTGCTGGGACATCACATGCTACAATTGCAACAAGAAGGGCCACATCTCCAGGAACTGCACTTAGAAGACAGAAGGTACCACCTTCGTCCCCAACATGGAGAATGCTCATGCTATGACCATTGAGGAGGCATGCGTGTGTGATGGCACGATAGAGATGCTTGATACGTTGACTCAGGGGCATCCAGGCACTCTACGCCACGTAGGGATATCTTGCTCGAGTATAAGTCATGTGAGCCCATTCCTATTCGTGTAGGCGATGGCAATATTCTTTATGGAGTTGGTACAGGAAAGGTGGAGTTGGTAGTACAGGTTAGCAAGGAAGAGTTGCTTTTCACGCTAGAGGATGTCTTGCATACACCACAGCTTGTGAAGAATTTGTTCTCGGTGCCGAAAACTACGTCTTTGGGCAATGTTGAAACTCACTACTATCTTCGTCCATGGCACACTCTATCACTCACACACTTGAACGAACTCAGACTCAAAACATATGATAGCACAAAAAGTACACAAGGTGCCCAACTCTTCACTTTTACTGAGTTAGTTTTCTGGGTTACATTTTCTAGTCTTAAATAGCTCACTATACTCTGTGAACTCTATGCGCCACCCTGCCACCTTGCCACCCCGCCACCTCTAACAAACGTTCACGATCGTTCGTGAACGTTCACAAACGTTCACGACATCTTCGTTGTCGTGTGAAAGTGACAACTCATAATTACTAACTTACCCGAACGACTACCAACAAATGACTAACTTACGAACCGAACTAGCTAACGATAAACCAAGCAAGGCTATCGACACCCTGGCGTGCGTCACGTATCGACGCGACACCCACTCGTCTAGTCACGACAAAGTAGAATGAGGAGTGTCGGTCTATGGACCATATTCCAACAGGCAACAAGGTGATCTTTGAAGGATCAGAGTGTAGAATACTCAACAACAAGGGAGATACAGCAGCTTTAGCTCTCAAGCCCGACAGTAGAGGAAGTTTATTCCAAGTGAAGGGCCAGGCTAAGCTTGTTTCTGCTTGCTTGGCTCAGGGAACAGAGATTAGTCAAGTATATTTGGCCCAAGGAGATGCGAAGTTGAAGGGAGACATCAACTTTTGGCACCAAAGGTTAGCACATGCAAGTGAACAGAAGCTGAAGCAAATGAGCAAGGACAAGGAGAGGGGTTTACCAGATTTTAGGGGTCAAACGCTTGAGTTTTGTAGAGGGTGTCAGATGGGTAAGCAGACAAGGATAGCATTTCCAAAGGAGGGAGCTACAAGAGCCACAGAAGTGCTAGAGTTGGTACATTCGGACGTTTGGGGGCGAGCTAGTATACCAGCAAGGAAGACTTTGCATTCATATTATGTGACATTCACAGATGACTACTCTAGGAAGTCAGAGGTTTACTTCATGAGGACCAAGGATCAAGCATTCGAGAAATTCAAGGAGTATAAGGCTATGGTGGAGAAGCAGTGTGGAAAGAGCATCAAGACATTAAGGACAGACAATGGGAAAGAATATGTCAATGGGCCCTTCATCAAGTTTCTGGCGGATCAGGGAATCAAACATCAACATACAGTGGCGTACTCACCCAGCAGAATGGAGTGGCAGAAAGGTTGAACAGGACGTTGGTGAACTCGGCAAGGTCAATGATATTTGCTGCTGGTCTCCACCCTAGCTTGTGGGCGGAAGCTATGAAGACAGCTACGTACGTGTGGGCTCGACTGCCCTCAAGTGCTCTTGATGAGGGGGTTCCAGAGGAGCTATGGAGTGGCAAGAAGGTGTCTGTTGATCGGTTGAGGGTGTTTGGCACAGAGACTTGGGCGCACATCCCAAAGGAGAAGCGACACAAGCTGCAACCGAAGGCAGAAAGGTGCATTTTCTTGGGCTATGACACTGACAGCAAGGGGTACAGGTTGTTGAGGCCAGATACAGGAGTAGTATTTGTGAGCAGAGATGTTGTCTTCAATGAGCGCATTATGGATCCCGGTAGCTCACAAGTGTACGATGAGTTTGCATCGGAGGATGATCTTGAGGAGAGAATTCAACAATTACCATTACCTGTCACATCACTTGGGGAGCATGTCTTATCACTTGGGGAGCAAGCACCTTCGATCATTCAGCAGCCTGCAGCAAGGGTAGAGGTAGAGCAAAGGGAGGGAAACGAAGAAGCACAAGAGTCTACTCTAAGAGGGTGGTCCACGATTGAAGAGGGAGTTGCAAGAGGGGCTGTGTCACCAGCAGGGGGAGAGGTCTCTACTAGTGGTTTGGATCCTCCTCCACGTAAGAGCTCTAGGGCACGTGTGCCAACAAAGAGGTTTGAGGACTTTATAACCTTAGCCAAGGATGTAGCTTTGGATGAGGCAGGAGATTTTGAAGTAGCATACATGTTAGATGCTAGCGAGCCTAAGACCTATGCAGCAGCCATGAAAACTGACTCAGCGGAGAAGTGGAAACAAGCCTCAATTGAGGAAATGGATTCTTTAAGGGCTAATCATACTTGGGACTTAGAGGATCTACCACCAGGGAAGAAGGTAGTAGGGGGGAGATGGGTCTACGGGGTGAAGAGAAAAGCTGATGGAATGGTGGATAGGTACAAAGCTAGATTTGTTGCTAAGGGTTACTCACAGACAGAGGGAGAGGATTAACACGAGACGTTCGCACCGGTAGCTAAGATAGCCACCATCAGAGTAGTGTTGGAGGTTGCGGCTATAGAGGACTTTGAGATTCACCAGATGGACGTGAAGACGGCATTTCTCAATGGGGACTTAGAGGAGGAAGTGTATATGGAGCAGCCAGAGGGATTTGTGGATGAGAAGTACCTCAAAAAGGTTTGCAGGTTAAGGAAGTCCTTGTATGGGCTAAAGCAATCACCGAGGATGTGGAATCAAAAGATAGATAGCTTTCTACAACATCATGGGTTCATCAAGTCGGACGCCAATAGCCAGTCTTTATATTAGAGGGAAGGGAGATAGCAAGGTGATGTTGGTACTTTATGTGGACGATCTTTTACTAGTGGGGAAAAGTATGAGTGAGATTCAGAAGGTGAAGGATCTTTTGTCAGTCACCTACGATATGAAGGACTTGGGGGAAGTTGAGTTTGTTTTGGGCATTCAAGTTAAGAGGGATAGGGAAAACAGGGTTATCATGCTTGGGCAACCAGCGTATCTGCAGACAGTGCTAGAAAGGTTCGACATGCAAGACTCTAAGCCCATGAGTCTACCTCTAGATCCTAATCACAAGTTGAGTGCGGGCATGTGTGCACAGAGTGAGCAAGAGTGGGAGATGATGTCCCAGGTGCCTTATAGGAAGTTAGTGGGGTAGTATAATGTATCTCATGGTGTGCACCCGCCCTGATACCTGATATAGCAAATGCAGTAGGAGTCATCAGTCAGTACATGCAGAATCCAGGACCAGCACATTGGGAAGCAGCTAAGAGGATTTTGAGGTATCTTAAGGGAACACCGGATTTGTGGTTACACTTGGGAGAAACTGACAGTGTGAAGCTGGAGGGCAGTAGTGATTCAGATTGGGGCGGTGACCTTGACACTAAAAGGTCAACAACAGGGTATGTCTTTACGATGGGCAAGGGAGCGGTGACATGGAAAAGTAAGAGGCAAAAGGTAGTGGCATTGTCTTCCATGGAGGCTGAGTATATGGCAGCGTCACAAGCAGTGAGGAAAGCACTTTGGTTGAGAAGACTACTTAAAGACTTGGGCTACAAACAGGAGTGGGCTACCACAATCTTCAGTGATAGCCAGGGGTGCATTGCTTTGGGAAAGAATCCAGTGGAGCATAGTAGGAGTAAGCACATAGACATTCAATATCATAAAAGTAGAGAGTGTGTACAAGACGGTAGTGTTGAGTTTCGCTACGTGAGAACTGACAGAATGATTGCCGATTCTTTGACAAAGGCTGTACCTAGGACAAAGCATCAGTGGTGTGCTTCTATGTTTGGTTTGAGAAATTTTGTTTCAAAGTAGAATAGGAGATGAGAGGGAGTGTTGGAATATGGTCCGTAGACCGACACTCCTAATTCTACTTTGTCGTGACTAGGCGAGTGGGTGTCGCGTCGATACGTGACGCACGCCAGGGTGTCAATAGCCTTGCTTGGTTTATCGTTAGCTAGTTCGGTTCGTAAGTTAGTCATTTGTTGGTAGTCGTTCGGGTAAGTTAGTAATTATGAGTTGTCACTTTCACACGACAACGAAGATGTCGTGAACGTTTGTGAACGTTCACGAACGATCGTGAACGTTTGTTAGGGGTGGCGGGGTGGCAAGGTGGCGGGGTGGCGCATAGAGTTCACAGAGTATAGTGAGCTATTTAAGACTAGAAAATGTAACCCTGAAAACTAACTCAGTTAAAGTGAAGAGTTGGGCACCTTGTGTACTTTTCGTGCTATCATATGTTTTGAGTCTGAGTTCGTTCAAGTGTGTGAGTGATAGAGTGTGCCATGGACGAAGATAGTAGTGAGTTTCAACATTAACAATGGCACGTTTGTCATCAAGAGGCTACTCCCTTGTGTAGCAAAGACACATTTCTTATGGAGAAGGCAAAAGGTATCACTTGAAGGACATTTGTTGGAGGAAGATTGTGGGCGTTTATAAAAGAAAACTCTACGAGGAGGCTGCCGCTTTCAACTCGAGGGTAATGTGTAAAGGGCAGCTTTGAAGTTTGTCCCACGAAATTCTCAAGTGGACCAATTGGAGACTACACATACATCTCTCATCTTTCTGAATCAAGGTGCGCTCACTGCTTTGTGAGACGTCAATATATCCCTAGGCGGCTAGAATGGGGGTGCTCTTAGCTGGCTGGCGCATGTGGACGACATGGTTTTCCCACATATTTTTCATCCGCGCACTATGGTACAGAGTTCTAATGGGCGCCAAATCTTCATTTGCTTGATTAACCAAACAGCAGGCAACTAGAGTGTGAACATCACATTTGAGTTGCTAGTGCCCACAGCTATGCCCACATTCCCATTTGGAAGAAACACACGCACTCAATTCACCTGGACACACTTGCACATTCATACACACACATCACTTAATTTCCAGACCCCCTTGCACGTATGCACAGGCAAGCACACATACACACACACACACAATTACGTGCAGCATTGCTTCATCCATAGCTACTTGTCCATACTCATCACCTTTATTAAACAGAATACACAAGATCAGAAATTTATACTATATTGAAGTTTTTATGTACACAATTAATATCAGGACATATTATATCATCCAAATTCTGCACTACTAATCACAAAATTAGCATCAGAACAATCCTCATGCATATGCAAATTGCATAACGACGACCTTGTATCTACCATAGTTGTATCGTCAAATTTCTTTATGTACAGTATCTACTCTGACCCCTTGGTCAAGTCAAGAGTGATTCACAATGTATATATTCAATACAGCACACTACACTTTCAACCACGTGATTTTGCATAGGATGAGGCAAAAACTCAAAATATGGTACACTGTTGGCTTTGTCAACACCTATGACCCTGAATACTCATTTGCAACACTCTTCCTCTACTCCCCTTTCAACTTTGCACTCCTTCACAATGTAGAATTACATCACACCCTGGTGGATCCCTTGGACCTGCCACGCTGTCAAACCACAACGTGCCACCTGACGCTAGCTGGAGAGCATCCACTAGAAAGCTCTTGTCCTCCGTCAGCATTGCTACTAAGTGACGTACGCTTGGCAATTCCAGCTCCACTTGGTCCTCGGGCTGGGTCTTGCTTAGCCAACGGAAGGAACTTTCCAACAAACCAAATTGACTGGCACATAGGGCTAGTCTTTCTCAACTCTCTCAAGTCTCAAAAGGAGAAAGA
The DNA here is from genome assembly GCA_009602735.1 of Mesotaenium endlicherianum. Classification (NCBI taxonomy): domain Eukaryota; kingdom Viridiplantae; phylum Streptophyta; class Zygnematophyceae; order Zygnematales; family Mesotaeniaceae; genus Mesotaenium; species Mesotaenium endlicherianum. The sequence continues at coordinate 564,685 of WELA01003305.1, forward strand.
GGCAGGGGAATGCTGTCATTGAGGCGCTGGTATGGTGCAAAAGGAAGGGGCTCGCCTACCCCCAAGTGCTGGCTGTGGGCTTGGGTCTACAAATTGTGCGTTCCATTGTCTCTTGCGCTAGTAACGCTCCCCTCTCAGGAAAGGTTACCTCACATCTCCACAGCCGAAACCAAAGGGGACGTGTGGGTGTCGGGCTCAAAGCCCTTCGGCATCTTTGACAACCAATAGGCAGTGTTATACTTGAAAACCCCAATAGCAGTGGGCATGTACGCCAGCTCGGTAATGTCGCATCGCTCGCACATGATCAGGCTCATCAGCTTGAAGCTAAATTTGCTGCCCTCCACGTCCTACATCTCTAGGCCGTTCTTGATGATGGCTGGTGTATTGAGAGCTACCGAGAAGGTAGCCACACCCTTCATCGACCTCGAGCCAAACAGCCGGTTCACCTCCTCAAGGCTAGTTGTCCTCACCTCCTCATTCTCCATGTTATTCCAGATCAAAAGATTCCAAACCCTCGGGTTGTATTTGACTCCCCACCCGGCCGTTGTTCAGTATAGTAGGCGTCGGTCTCCTCTAAGGAATTTCTGAGGAGCGTGCAAAAGCGAAGATGTTGACCATCTTGGCAAAGTGCTCCATTGGTAGACCGAGCCTGCAAAAGTCTCTTCCGAGCCTCCTCTCCCCAGACGACTTACACTTCTGAATGCTGGCAGAGGCCTGGGCGCTGACGCCCTCCGGGATAACTCCAGATACAACCACACTTTTCGTCACCGAGCCGTCTGCATATTTCAGCCCCACGTCTCAAAAGAAGAAGGTCTTGCCAGCAAAGGGGACCATCTTCTTCTTGGAGACTCCAATCGTGTACTCTGTGTGCCTAACATTGCACAGCATTCCCCCCTGCTACATGCAGGAATTTCCTTTGTCATCCTTCTCCATGTATTTGCTTCCATTCACCACCGTCATCTGCCGAGAAGCGCACTCGGACAACTTCTCGCACTTAGACAAGGCGATGGCCTCCTCCAGCCTCTGCCTTTCCTCTGGGGTGAGCCCCCCCTCGTCCGCCCTCTTCCCAATTGTGCTTATTTCTAGGCTTCTGGTCACCTCCTCCACCCCCTCCACATTCGAGGTGTTGTTGGAGGCGTTGCCCTGCCGCCCTCCTTGGTCTTGGCTCTGGGCTGCCTGGGCAATGGTGTTGGTATTTGACAGATCTTCTTGTAGTTTCCTCAGCGCACCCTCTTGATTTTCCAGCTTCTTTTGCAAGGCCTGCTGGTACTGCTGGTGAGTGGTCCTGTACAGGAGAGCACACATTGGGACCAAATCAGGGTTGGTACCTGTTATGCACCAGCTTCACCTCTTGGCTTTGTTCCAATGCCCTGCCTTCCAGTTTCATGAGAACCTTGAACAGTCACATGGAGAAAAAAATTGCATAAACATGTCCTTTTAAGTCATGTCTCACCCCCTCTTTATGCCAGATTTGCCCGCTGGATAAATTTGAAGGACAGAGTGTCTGAGTGCATGATCTTTTCTCCGAACCAATGTCTGCAGCCACAAACGTAAAATATGCAAAAGGAGGAACCAAGAATATATTTGTACCTCAAATTGCTAAATTCTTTGTCCTTTTTCTCCAGAAGTTCCGCCAACAAGTTATTTTCATGTATTTGCCGATCAAGGTCTTGTTGTTGCATAAGGTAGCCGCCGTCTAGTTTCTTTTGACTTGCCATCAGAAGATTGTAAGAGGATTTCTCCCTGCAAGGCCAGAGATACACGAGCAAGCACATTAAAGCTTGCACATGTCCTTCAATAATAATGCCTGATCATCTCGTGCATGCGGATAAACATTCTGCAGATTCTAAGTTACAATACAAAAAGAATCACACACTCTTGTGCATATCTTGTCACATATTCACAACTGGCATCTTCAACAATATGAACCGTACACTTATTTGCCAATCAAATACACTGCAATGAATCTTCCTGGCACCGCAAATACGATTAATGAGGTGGCTGCTAGTCATAAAAGACTTAATTCTGTAAGGAACTTCAATATTTAATGATGACAAAGAAGCTTGTAAGTCTATATAGTATGCATTCTACTCTTGGCCCATGCAAGAAGCGTTCCGCTCTTAGAGGTTACTCTATATGTGGTGCATGCAGAAAAAGCATTTTCCTCTCAAATTTCATGTCTTCCCGTGGTGTTTGTAGTCTGCAACTGAATCTAGCGTAGATAAGTCCTAGTACATGGTCACATACCCTGAAGTTCGTTTGGTTGCATGTGCTTCGGATTGATTGAATGCATGCTGATACCTTTCTGTACATCACTGTACTTTTCAACGTCGCGAGGCCTTTACCAGCTTTCATCAATCTACAGGGGGTTTTGCGCATGTGCTTCAAGGTCACGTATCATTAAAAGTCTTCGAGGCCTCATATGTTGGCGCATTGAGTGATGAAGCCTTGGGGGGCAAGAATTCCCGAGGTTTGACCCGCGAGGTTTTCCGCGAGATGATGCCCCAAGTTTGGCCCAAACTGATAAATATATGCAGGGCATGCCAGGTAGTGCAGCTATGCATGCCACTGCAGCTAATTGTGCATGAATTTTAACGATTAGAAACCTTTATTGTGCCTAGCTAGGGGGAAGCTTGAAGGCGTTCACCCGATCGAGCACCAGTTAATTGCTGACATTGCGTAACATGTATCATCATGTGCCGAAGCTTGCTCGATCGTAACTTCGACTGGCCCGCATCATATGCAGCTTTGTCAGGCTGGTTGCACCTCGTATAGTGTCCATGGATGCCTCCGTCCATATGCCCGTCAAGTCAACCGCATTCTGCGTTGTAAAGGTTGCCTGAACTAATGACGTGTTCAGTCGATTAGCAGGTGGTGTTGAATATGCCAGTGGTTTATCGGACGGGAATTTAGAAGGTTGCTATTTATAGGCGCGTACATGCAGCCTGCAGGCGCGGACACCAGCGCATACTGGCGCATACTGTGAGAAGCGCATGCTTTGACTGAATGATAGCCCTAGACAGATGTCGACTGCAATTGACTTAGTACAACGTTCGAGAAAGTCCGATCCAGACCGATCAGCAGTTACGAGACAACATCTAGGTCGTTGAAGGTACCTGTTATTGCGAACAGTAGTGCTTTAAGCGACAAATGACAGAGCTTCCAGTTCAGACTTTTGGAGTCCATGGCAGCTGATGGCAGTTCGACTTTTGTTTGCTTTCGAGTTTCCATGGGTAACCAACCCTCAGCCCCGTCTCAATGGTCGGCGTGACATTGCTGGGTCCCAGGAGTCAGGAGTCAGGACTCCACGGTCCACCCATGCTCGCAACCTCATAACGCAATTTCGGGATTTGGTTGCGGGGATTAGAATCTGCTGGAATCTGGAGTCTCGACGCTTGACCAAAAAGTCAACCAGAGTTGTTACTTCCTGCGACAAAGCTTGTACCTCTTGAGCTCGTACATTGCCTCAACTCTCAAGCTTGTCGTTTTCTGGAAAAATCCAACGACAAGTTGTATTCCATTTGGGGCAGTTCTGCGTACGGCTCTACAGCAACATGTCATGCCGCTCAGCACGAGCACGTAGTGAGGTACATATAAGGGACCATAGGCGTCTGTATAACTGTGGCATGCGGGCGGACACTGTACAAGAAAATGGTGGACACCAAAAGTGGTTCGACGCTGCTTGACACTGCTTGACGCTGCCTTGTAGCCCCACACTTCACCGCGTTGAAAGTTCATGGTCACGTCTAGAGCGACTTTTGGCCCTGGTTTGTGCAGGCTTGGCATCAGCGTTCGTGACGCACGACTGCACTACACCTTATTGGAGCAGGGAGGCGAGGAGGGCATAAATAAGGTCCAGACTCCACAGGATGCAAAGCGTATGCCGTAACACTCACATCTCCAGCTTATGCTTAAGAAGCGGAGAGCTTCTGATGGCAAATTACAATGCGGCTCCTGTAGTGAGGTGCTCCCGGTTACCATTTGGTCTCTAGCAACAAGGCGGCAAGATTCTGTCAGCGACACACTAGGTTTATTCATCAAGAGATGCAAAGTTACTACCGGACCTTTCTTGTACGTAGATATTGTTGTTACCACTAAGTACTGGGTGTCGGAGGCTGCAGAGAACAATCTTGTGCCGAAATAAAAGGGGCGTTGGGACGATGGTTTCCATGAAAGTGAGCTTCGTCTTCAATTTAGTGGTCGTTTCTGGCCTTCTCCTGGGAGCTGCTTATGCCAAACAATATATTGCAAAGACATATGTCGAAGGTACGACCCTGGTGGAACCCCATACGATTCGAAAGCGACGTCCAGCTTACTCAGTAGCTGGCGCTGAAATTGAGGACTACGCATTTGCCCCGCTTAGACTTTGATTGCCAGCAGGCTGCCGTACGCAGGTACTCTTGCTTTCAGTCGGGTTAGGACTCATATGGGAGCACACTCTATAAGAGCACACTCAGTGCAGCTTCATGGCTCCTCTCCTCAAGCAGGACGGTGCCACTGGTGAAGAAGCATCGTCATCATACAAGAGAATGGTGCCTAAGTTTTATAGCTTTTCCAAGCTTGTTTTTCTAATAGTGTGAAGATTACTCTGGGTATCCATGGTGCTCGGAGTACGTGTCAAAGTGGGTGTAGCAGGGTGTGTCTCTTTAACACAGGCCATGGGGAGTCGCTTGAGAACGGGCAAGTGTGCGATACGAGGGTTCATCTGTCTTGCTTAAGGAGGGCATGTGTGTCTCTGAGAGGCTGCCATTGTCGCTCAAGAGGGGCAGATTTGACAGGCAATGGGTGCAGCTTAAGAGGGGCAGAATTGACAGGTAGCGGGTGCAGCTTAAGAGGGGCCGATGTGCCAGGTAGCGGGTGCAGCTTAAGAGGGGCAGATGTGACAGGTAGCGGGTGCAGCTTTAAAAGGGGCAGATTTGACATGTAGTAGGTGCAGCTTAAGCGGGGCAGGGATGACAGACAGCAGGTGCAACGTAAGGAGGGTAGATTCGTCAAAGAGGGGCTACTGATTCTGCTCAAGTGGGGCAGATCTGACGCACACGGGCTATCAATTTCTCTCAAGGGAGGGGCAGGTTTGCCACACGGAGGCTATTGGTTCGTCGTAAGAGGGGCAGATTTGTCATAGATTTGTCTTACACAGGTCTCAGTCGGACCAGCTTAAGAGACTGGGCATACTTCTCCTTTAAGTTTCTATGTTCCTGAAGGGAGGGGTGCGCTGGGCTTGCGGGCACGTCAGTCCATCCCCAGGGTGCTAGGAGGGGGTCATTGCTGGTGATAGCTGGTGTTGCGTGGAAGTTTGTCTGCCTGCCTGACAACTGTCGGCCCCTCGCTGGCTAGGACACGCGCTCTAGCTGGTGCCTGGTCCTCCAGTTGTTTACTTGTCCGGGTGACAGCTGGCAGAGGGTGACGTTTGGAATGGTTGCATGCACACAGAAATCAGACATACAGACAGTTACTTACACACACACACACACACACACATACGCACATACACAAGACACACACACGTGCACACACACACATACACACACACGCATGCACGCACGCACATGCACGCGCACACGTCTGTAAACACAAAGCACAGTCTTATGTCCCCTCGACAAACGAAGGTACCCAGTGAATTGGCTGCAGAGCCCCGTGTCCTTCACGTAGATTTGTGTCAGTTATGAAACTAAATATACGTTCAGACACATACACATATATGTATGTATATATACATATGGTATATCATATGTGTACATGTACATGTCATGTGTATACAAACACGTATGCACTATATGTACATATATGTATAAACATATCTATAAATATGTAAACATTTTGTCTATTTCTTTATCCACTTATTTACTTATATACTTAGTTATTTCTTTATCCACTTATTTACTTATATACTTAGTTATTTATATACTTATTTATGTACCCCCTTTAAAAACGCAGGTACCCTGCGCATCAACTGCGGCGGCCCCACCATGCAGGACACGGGCAACCGCACGTGGGTGGCCGACTCCTACTTTCTGGGCGGCGTCGCCGTCAACCCCCTGCCCACCCTCACAGCGGCCGCCATCAGTGCCCTCGACGCCAACTCTTTCAACAACTCCGCGCTCTTCGGCTCGTTCCGAACCTGGAGGTCCGGGAACAGCTCCGGCGCCGGTGCCGCGGGCAGCAACGGGTCGTACGCCATCCCCGTCGCCAAGCCCGGCCTCTACTTTGTGAGTGCACGGCTTTCGCCACGTCGCCCCCTGACACCTGTCGTGTCGCTTGTGTGGCTTAGTGCACCGCCTGCCCCTCTCTCTGCCCTCCCCACTCCCCCCTCCCCCTCCCCCCTCTACTCTGCCCTGCCCTGGCTTCCCCTGCCCTCCACTGCATCATCATAAGCAAGCCCAGAATTGAGCACTTGCCAACTAAGGGTTGGGCCGCAGGGTGTTAGGGTCTCGAGGTTTTAGGGTTTAAAGATTGTAGGGATGGAGGATGCTAGCGTTTGAGGATGCAAGGGGTGCGTTGATGTTGGGGAGAAGAACATCGCGGGTGTTGCCAGGATTTTCGGAAGGGTGCCGGCCGGGGACCTGGGGTTCAGGGCTTGGAGGAGTTGGCAAGTTTGACGCCCTAGAGGTGAGAGATGCGTGTTTAGTGTGCGGGCTTTTAAGATTTGCGGTTCCGCGCTCGGGGTGTGAGATGTGATTAAACCTTGAAAGGGTTTCGGGCTTGCGGCTTAGGGTGTGAGAGTCATGGTCGGGCTTCGGAAGTTCAAGGTTTGGGGTTTTAAGTTCGGGGTTTGGGGTGTGAGAGGGTTGCGATCACACCCAGCAGAGCCTTTCCAGCGCTCCAAGTCTACTGTCAGCACGGCAGGCTTCTCATTGCTACGGCCGGCAGCATCTGATGCCCATCCCCCGTGAGGCGCGTGTGATGCAACTGTGACAGAATCGGAACAGTGTCGCAACGCGCGCCCGTTATGCAAACGGTAAAGCATGCGTGGTACACACGGGGGTGTGGCACCTGGTGAGCGGGTGAAGCCGAGCAAGGGCGCGCGCGCAAGCCGTCCTCGGGGACGCCTGCAGCGTGTGCCGCGGGCGCGCCTCTCGGCGTGGTGAGGTTGGGCGGAGTGGCTGATAGTTATTTGGATACTCTGGATGCCCTTAGTGGATATACTTGCCCTCCTCTGGCGGGGTGCTTGCCGAGGCTGCAACAGTGGGGGGGTGGAATTTTTTTGGGTTTAAGGGCGTGGTAATCTTGCATATGAGGTTTGACGAGAGCAGAGCCCACCTCCCCCCCCGTCTCTGCCTCCCCCCCTCCCTGCCNCTCCTGACAGCTGGCCCGCATCTCCCCTGGCTCTCCATCTGGAGTAGAGAGGGGGTGCTGCTGCAGCAGCAGCAGATTCCGTGTGGGTGCAAGCAAGGAGGGGCACCCCCGCTCGAGCCTGCTGCTGCTGCTGCTGCTGCTGCTGTTGCTTGTGCTGCTAGTCTCGCTGCTGCTGCTGCCGCTGCTGCTGCTGCCACTGCTGGCTGCTGCTGCTGCTCACTGCTGCTCAGTTGCTGGCAGGGCTAGAGCCGGCGCCAGTCCTGGCGCTGGTACTCCTGCTCTTGCACTCGCTGCTGCTGCTGTTGCTCTTCCTGCTGCTGCTGTTGACAGCGCCGCTGCACTCCCAGTGCCGCTGCTGTTGCTGCTGGTGGTCTTAGTGCCGCCGAGCTCTTGGTGCTGCTGCTGCTGATGAGATGCTGGTGATGACGATGATGATGCTGCTCTCCAGCTGGTGCCTGTGCTGGCTGGCATGGTGGGCGGGGCTGGCGTCGCCGGGGAGAGGGGGCGGGGGGGCTTTTTGCTGGCGTGCATGCTGCCACTGCTGGCTGGCTGCTGCTCTTGCTCTCATCGATGCCCGTGCTCCTGCTGGTGCTACTGCCCCTGCTGGCGGCGCTGACCTGGCGGGGGTGGCGCTGAGGTGGCGCAGGTGCGGCTGTACTTTGCGGAGATGGAGTACGGCAACCCGGCGCTGCGCTCGCAGGCCGTGGCCATTAACAATTTCACTGTACGCGTGCCCCTTGTCCCCTTGTCCCCTCGTCCCCTTGTCCCCTTGCCCCGTGCCTCCCGTCATGCCCCACTCAGCTGCTCTCTCTGCCCCCACTCTACTCACTCTGCTCACTCTGCTCTCTCTGCTCTCTCTGCTCTCGCTCTGCTCTTCCTCTGCTCTCTCTCTCTGCTCTCTCAGCTCTCTCTCTCTGCTCTCTCAGCTCTCTCTCTGCTCCCTACCGTGCTATGCCCCCTGCTTTCTGCTGGGCTATTTGCTGCTCTCAGCCGGCCATGTGGCCGACAAGGGACCTGCCAGGGCCAGATGGAGCGCTGCTTGGAATCACCGGATTGTGCGTGCGTTCCACCGTGCGGGCGTTCGTTTGTTGAGAATGTAATTTGTTGGGAGAGGGGCGTGTGCAAGCGCACGTGCGACACGCGCGCAAGCTCGCATGCGCATCCTGCAAAACGGTGCTTTGAAACCAAAGACGAGCACAAGCGCACGCGCAATCTACACTTTTTGCACAGCTGACGTGCAAGTTGAGGTCAACGGCAGTCAACAGAGGCCGACCCGGACAAGGTCAAACGGGGTCAACTGTGGTCAACAGGGGTAATTGTTGGGGGTCACCCTGGGGGGGTTCTTGTTGCGTGCGTGTTCCTGTTCCTGCGTGTGCACAGGTGCTGGACAACTTCAACACCCCGCAGCAGTACTACCAGTTTGGGTTCGAGTACTCCCTCCCCATTAACTCCTCGCACATCTTCATCAACTTCACGCAGATTGTCGGCGCGCCCTACATCAATTGCATTGAGGTACGCCCGCACGCACACACGCGCACGCGCACATGCACGCACGCATGCACGTACTCACACACGCACGTATTCACGACGCATGGGCACACTTCACATATAGCGGGGGGGCTCCCTTTATACTACGTCGAGGAAAAGCACGCACGCACGCACGCATGTATACGAACTCACACACGCACGTACGCATGCATGCGTGCAACACATGCGCTCCGCGCACCCTAAATTAACTGCAGCGAGGCACGCGCGCGCGCACGCTCGCACACGCGCAGGCATGCACTGACATACGCACGCGCGCATGAACGTCCTCACACGCGCACGCTTTTGCACGCACGCATGCACACAAGCAGACTTTCTCACAAGCACGCATCCACACGCGCTCGCTTTTGCACGCGCATGCATGCATGCGTGCACAACATGCGCAGGCATGCGGGTGCACGGGCCCATGTTCGCCGCACCTTGTGGCTCCTTTTTGCTCTCTCTGGGGAGGGGGGAATTTTTGGGTGAACGCGGGGCGGGGGAGGGGGGGGATGGAGAAAGATCAGCTGTTTGTGTAAGCAATTATATTCTACAATCGATAGTGCTACCTGGTCGCGTCATGCACTNTGGCTCATAGCAGCATTGCGCTTTTTTTGAATCTGCTCCTGCTTCTCACCCCTCCTCCTCCTCCTCCTCCTCCTCCTCCTCCACCACCACGTCCTTGCCCCCCAGTGGGCCGGTCGCCAGAGCATCCACTTTCTGCATAGATTGTCCATATAAACGGGCAGTATGAGGTTGCCAGTGATCAGTGCAGATCGGGAAAAATTCATGTATGTACGAATACACTAGTGGGTTTTTCCAACAGTCGTCAGGCAGCATGGGATGTGCGTCGCAATCATTCTATCTCAAACCCGTTGCATTGCTCGTCTGCGCTGCTGGCCAAGGGTTGCCGACGCCTGCAACAGCGTCACGAGTTGATGCTTTACCATTTAATAACCACCATATGTATTATCTTGATAGCATAACCAATCCGATTGCTGAAAGTCATGTGCGACAATCGGCCCGGCAGACTGCGCCTGTGCCCCCAGCAGCTCAAGTGGGTCTCCAAAGTCGCGAATCTGACCCTCACAGAGTGAATGCCACCTGCTGAACGCGTGTGCATCCTGCCCCTTTGTTGCCTTTCTCTCTCGCCGCCCGTCCGTTGCCGCCTCGCTGGCAGATCTCGCCGATGCCCGCCGGCCTGTACCGCGACCGTCTGCCCTACGAGGCCGTGCTGACGACGCAGTACAGGTGGCGCGCCGACGCCGTCGCCAGCACCTCGTTCGACTCGCTCTCGCGCCAGTGGAGCCACGACACCGACTTCATCGCCTTCACCGTCGAGAACTCGAGCGTGCGCGCCGTCCCCGGCCCCGTCTCCGTCGCCCCGGGGGGGCTCGCCGCGGCCGGCGCCTACGAGCCGTTTGTGTACGCTGCGCAGCGCCGCGTCGCCGCCCCTGCTCCTGCCCCCACGGCGGGCGGCGGGGCGGGCGGCGGGGACGGGGAGGACGACCAGGGGCTGACAACGCAGCTGTTTGTGCTCAGCACGGGGCTCTACCTCGTGCGCCTGCACTTTGTGGAGGCCGACGCGACAGCTGGCAGGCTGCGGCTACTGGATGTGGCCCTCCAGGGGGAGGTGCGCTCTTGGTTCTCTTCTCTGGCCGCGGGCGTGGGCAGGGTCGGGGTCGGGCTCGGGCTCGGGCTCTGGCTTTGGCTCTGGCTTGCTGCCTCTGTCCCTCCACTCGTGTGTCTGTGTCTTGTCGCTCGCTCTCCCTCTCTCCCCTTTCTTGTCCCTTTCTTTCTTCTGTCTCTCCCTTCTCTCTTCTCTCTCTCATGCGAAAGATGTGCATCGCTCAGCACCACGGCTGGGCACTTCACTTTCTCCTGGATGCCGCGGCAGACCCGCTTGCAGACATGCATGCATGTGCATCCACAGACGCCGATGACAGAGGAACAGAACAATCGCGAGTGTATACTATTGACACGCGCTTCAGGAGGGTGAGCTTGAGAGAGTCCAGCTGGCAAGCCCTCGGCTGCTGGGCTCTCTTGAGTTCTGTCAGAAGTTTTTGCCGTTTGAAATCTGATCACTTGGAAGGCGTCCCACTGATTCTGTTGGACGCGCTTTGCAGAAGTTGCGTTGAAGGAGGGGTGATTTGTCGGTGAAATGATTTGGCGATGATCTGGCAGATGACCTGTCGGATAATTTGTGAATGTTTTAGGGATCGGCAAGGGGGCAATTTGTGTCATTCTTGCCTGATGCTTTTCTCTTACCTCCCATACAACGACCTTAAGAATCATTAGGTCCAATGCATTTTCTCCACGGAAACTCCTCAGATGTTCCAAGCAGTGCCCGTCCCGCCGACCACTCACGCACGCCAGCTGGCACTCTCTCGTTGGCCCGCCCCCCGCAGACGGTGGCCCAGGAGCTAAGCATCCTGGAGCAGGGAGGGGGGACTGCCAACAAGGCGGTGGTGCTGGACTACAACACGACGCTGACATCTGTCAGCGCCGCGCTCACCCTCTCCATCCGGGCCAGCGCGAGCTCTCAGCTCCAGGAGCCCATTCTGAGCGGCGCCGAGATCTTCTCGATCCAACCGCTGCACCCCATCGTGACCCCGCCCCCCTCAGGTCAGCTCCTTCTCCGCCACTTGGCACCCGCCGCCACCTGGCACATCCCGGCATCGGCCACCAGGCACCTGGCAAATGGCACTGCCCACCTGGTAGTGAATATGTGGAGCAAGCCCTGATCACTTTCGTGATTCGCAGACCCGTGTTGTCGGGAAGGTTCCACAGCACAGCGCAGCCCATCATGGGTGTTGGAGTCTCACCACTGTTCATTACTTACTTCCGCAAGCTTGCCCTCTCTCGTCCCACCCCCCCCCGTCCCTTCCCCTTTCCCTCTGCTGCATGTTAAATTGATCTGGTGGCTCCCATGGTCATGCGATTCCCTACACAGACACCTGGCACAAGCACGCGTTCCCGCGCTTACACCTGGCCCAGCATGGGTTACCGCGCTGTGGGACCTGGCTGAGCAGCCCGCCAAGCGTGCATTCCCGTGCTGACACCTGGGACCTGGCCGGGCGGCCCTTCCACTGCACGCCACCTGAAGTAATGGCACGCTGATCTGGCGGTCCTGGCGGTGCGCTGCGCTGACAGGTGGCGGGTCCTCGCTGTCGACGGGTGCTGTGGTGGGGATCTCCGTGGCGGCCGCGCTCGTGTTTGCTGCCATGATCGCCATCGGCCTCTGCACGGGGCGCCACCTGGCGCGTCAATTCGACCAGGGGTACCTCCCGGGCGACGAAGGTCGGCCGCTCTTCTTTCCCTCTCTCGTCCGGCGCCCCCCTTTGCTCTTCTCTGCGTTCTGCCCGCCCTCCGATAGCTTGAGCAAGGGTAGCTGCTGGATGACCGGGAATATATACCGGGCGATGAAGGCCAGATGCTCTCCCTCTCCCTTTTGCCGCCCCACGCCCCCCACGCCACTCCCCCTCCCCCCCCCAAGGGAGGGGAAACGCTTCCTCTGCTTCAGTCTCTGAGCAGTGAATGCTGCTGGATGGCCAGGGCACATAGGCATTTTGGCTGCGTCAGAAAAGAGCCGGCCTCTCTCTCCATCTATCTCTCTCAGTGCTCTCTCTCTCTCTGGCCGTCGCTTGCTCTGGCTCTCCGTCTGCATGCCCCTCCCTTCTTTCGGCTTGTTCAAAGAAACACAATGTGACGTGCATGTATGTGCGCATACCTGTCTCTGAAGGTCGTGACAGGTGGATGCCGTTTCCTCGTAGTTAATATTGGCCCTTTGCCAGTACATTCACAGTGGATGTGGATGCATGTAAGGGTCATCTGACTCGTTGATATGCTTGTAGTCAAATACATGCCGCGAATCCATTGTGCAATTATTTTGACCCCTCCTTCCTCCTGCTCTCTTGCCATCCTATGGCGACCAACAAGGCGGACTTCCGAGGAATGCATGTCGGGCCGACACTTGGCGCGTCCTTGCTGCGCCCCTGCAAGGGCTGCAGGGGGCTGACACATGTTCTGTTCCGATGCTTCCACGAGGCTGAGGCTGGCGTGCTGGCGTGCTGGCGTGCTGGCAGTTCTGCGTGCAAGGCTGGGGCTACGGCCAACACCTGTCGCGCGTGCTGTCAAGCCAGGGGCTGACGCTGGAGCCGACGCTGGCACCTCCTGCTGTCGCATTGACGCCTGCTGCTGTCACTCTGTCGCGTGTGCTGGCTGGCCCTTTCTCCCGGGGAACGCGACAGGTGGCAGGGCGCTGCTGTCGCAGCTGCAGGTGCGCGCCGTTGGGTTCTACTCCCTGGACAAGCTCAACAGGGCCACCGACAGATTCNGTTTGTGCTCAGCACGGGGCTCTACCTCGTGCGCCTGCACTTTGTGGAGGCCGACGCGACAGCTGGCAGGCTGCGGCTACTGGATGTGGCCCTCCAGGGGGAGGTGCGCTCTTGGTTCTCTTCTCTGGCCGCGGGCGTGGGCAGGGTCGGGGTCGGGCTCGGGCTCGGGCTCTGGCTTTGGCTCTGGCTTGCTGCCTCTGTCCCTCCACTCGTGTGTCTGTGTCTTGTCGCTCGCTCTCCCTCTCTCCCCTTTCTTGTCCCTTTCTTTCTTCTGTCTCTCCCTTCTCTCTTCTCTCTCTCATGCGAAAGATGTGCATCGCTCAGCACCACGGCTGGGCACTTCACTTTCTCCTGGATGCCGCGGCAGACCCGCTTGCAGACATGCATGCATGTGCATCCACAGACGCCGATGACAGAGGAACAGAACAATCGCGAGTGTATACTATTGACACGCGCTTCAGGAGGGTGAGCTTGAGAGAGTCCAGCTGGCAAGCCCTCGGCTGCTGGGCTCTCTTGAGTTCTGTCAGAAGTTTTTGCCGTTTGAAATCTGATCACTTGGAAGGCGTCCCACTGATTCTGTTGGACGCGCTTTGCAGAAGTTGCGTTGAAGGAGGGGTGATTTGTCGGTGAAATGATTTGGCGATGATCTGGCAGATGACCTGTCGGATAATTTGTGAATGTTTTAGGGATCGGCAAGGGGGCAATTTGTGTCATTCTTGCCTGATGCTTTTCTCTTACCTCCCATACAACGACCTTAAGAATCATTAGGTCCAATGCATTTTCTCCACGGAAACTCCTCAGATGTTCCAAGCAGTGCCCGTCCCGCCGACCACTCACGCACGCCAGCTGGCACTCTCTCGTTGGCCCGCCCCCCGCAGACGGTGGCCCAGGAGCTAAGCATCCTGGAGCAGGGAGGGGGGACTGCCAACAAGGCGGTGGTGCTGGACTACAACACGACGCTGACATCTGTCAGCGCCGCGCTCACCCTCTCCATCCGGGCCAGCGCGAGCTCTCAGCTCCAGGAGCCCATTCTGAGCGGCGCCGAGATCTTCTCGATCCAACCGCTGCACCCCATCGTGACCCCGCCCCCCTCAGGTCAGCTCCTTCTCCGCCACTTGGCACCCGCCGCCACCTGGCACATCCCGGCATCGGCCACCAGGCACCTGGCAAATGGCACTGCCCACCTGGTAGTGAATATGTGGAGCAAGCCCTGATCACTTTCGTGATTCGCAGACCCGTGTTGTCGGGAAGGTTCCACAGCACAGCGCAGCCCATCATGGGTGTTGGAGTCTCACCACTGTTCATTACTTACTTCCGCAAGCTTGCCCTCTCTCGTCCCACCCCCCCCCGTCCCTTCCCCTTTCCCTCTGCTGCATGTTAAATTGATCTGGTGGCTCCCATGGTCATGCGATTCCCTACACAGACACCTGGCACAAGCACGCGTTCCCGCGCTTACACCTGGCCCAGCATGGGTTACCGCGCTGTGGGACCTGGCTGAGCAGCCCGCCAAGCGTGCATTCCCGTGCTGACACCTGGGACCTGGCCGGGCGGCCCTTCCACTGCACGCCACCTGAAGTAATGGCACGCTGATCTGGCGGTCCTGGCGGTGCGCTGCGCTGACAGGTGGCGGGTCCTCGCTGTCGACGGGTGCTGTGGTGGGGATCTCCGTGGCGGCCGCGCTCGTGTTTGCTGCCATGATCGCCATCGGCCTCTGCACGGGGCGCCACCTGGCGCGTCAATTCGACCAGGGGTACCTCCCGGGCGACGAAGGTCGGCCGCTCTTCTTTCCCTCTCTCGTCCGGCGCCCCCCTTTGCTCTTCTCTGCGTTCTGCCCGCCCTCCGATAGCTTGAGCAAGGGTAGCTGCTGGATGACCGGGAATATATACCGGGCGATGAAGGCCAGATGCTCTCCCTCTCCCTTTTGCCGCCCCACGCCCCCCACGCCACTCCCCCTCCCCCCCCCAAGGGAGGGGAAACGCTTCCTCTGCTTCAGTCTCTGAGCAGTGAATGCTGCTGGATGGCCAGGGCACATAGGCATTTTGGCTGCGTCAGAAAAGAGCCGGCCTCTCTCTCCATCTATCTCTCTCAGTGCTCTCTCTCTCTCTGGCCGTCGCTTGCTCTGGCTCTCCGTCTGCATGCCCCTCCCTTCTTTCGGCTTGTTCAAAGAAACACAATGTGACGTGCATGTATGTGCGCATACCTGTCTCTGAAGGTCGTGACAGGTGGATGCCGTTTCCTCGTAGTTAATATTGGCCCTTTGCCAGTACATTCACAGTGGATGTGGATGCATGTAAGGGTCATCTGACTCGTTGATATGCTTGTAGTCAAATACATGCCGCGAATCCATTGTGCAATTATTTTGACCCCTCCTTCCTCCTGCTCTCTTGCCATCCTATGGCGACCAACAAGGCGGACTTCCGAGGAATGCATGTCGGGCCGACACTTGGCGCGTCCTTGCTGCGCCCCTGCAAGGGCTGCAGGGGGCTGACACATGTTCTGTTCCGATGCTTCCACGAGGCTGAGGCTGGCGTGCTGGCGTGCTGGCGTGCTGGCAGTTCTGCGTGCAAGGCTGGGGCTACGGCCAACACCTGTCGCGCGTGCTGTCAAGCCAGGGGCTGACGCTGGAGCCGACGCTGGCACCTCCTGCTGTCGCATTGACGCCTGCTGCTGTCACTCTGTCGCGTGTGCTGGCTGGCCCTTTCTCCCGGGGAACGCGACAGGTGGCAGGGCGCTGCTGTCGCAGCTGCAGGTGCGCGCCGTTGGGTTCTACTCCCTGGACAAGCTCAACAGGGCCACCGACAGATTCAGCGACAAGCTCAAGATCGGGGAGGGCGGCTTTGGGAAGGTATACAAGGCCACCTTGGACGGCCAGGTGGTGGCCATCAAGAGGGCCAACCTTTCATCGCGGCGGAACCTGCAGACGTTCACTGAGGAGGTGAGGCGCAGACAGGCGTGGGCGTGGGTGTGGGCATGGGTGGTGGGTGTGAGTGGTGGTAGCGCTTGGGCGTAGCAGACGTGTGATAGGTGATGCTGCCGCGTGCAGGTGTGGCCGTTGTGTATCTTTTCGAGCTAATCTATCTCAGCAGAATATTTCATTCTTGGACTTTTTCTATTGCTCATCACTGCGCATTTTTTGTCCAATTTAGTCGTCCACTTTGTGAGCCCCCGACTGATCGAAGGGGCCTGCACTGAGGGCCGTGTAAGCTACAGTCTTGAGGATTTACCCCCCCCCNCCATTCTTTGAAATCCAAGATTATAAATGCACGTGTGTACATATATGATTGACATATGCATGTATGTCTGGACATGCTTGAACATACTTATATACAGATATATGCACAAATGATAAGTACGTACAAACTCGTGTACAGAAATGTATATATATATATATGTGTGTGTGTGTGTGTGTGTAAGTACATATATGCATAGGCACACACATTAGTTCGTACATATATGTGTGTATATTTATACATGTATACATATATTCTTATATATATATATATATACATATGTGCGATAGTGGTGGTTTTGGCCAATGGTGGCTGAGTCGTTGACATTTGGCGCGTGCGCCGCCACTGCTGGCCGGGTGCGTGCGTGCGGGGCGGGCAGGGCCAGTACATCCCAGCTGCGAGTATCTCAAACTGCCTCTGAAGCTGACTTGTGCGTTGGCGCATCGGCGTTGGCGTTGCTGGCTGGGTGCATGCGGGGGTGCATGTGGGGTGGACATGTGGCATAGACCTCATATTGCAGCCGAATCTGATATGGGCGTTATCTGACATGGGCGTTGGTGCCATCGTTGGCATTGGTGTGGGCTGGGTGGCTGGGTGCGCGTGGGGCTGACAGGTGGACCTTATCTCGCAGCTCAACCACGTGAACCTCATCAAGCTGCTCGGCTTCTGCTCCGAGCGCAAGGAGCAGATCTTTGTGTACGAGTTTGTGCCAAATGGCACTCTGCACGACCACCTGCATCACGATCCAGGTGCACCTGCCCTGGCCCCCCCTCCCCCCCATACCCCCCCC
>WELA01003305.1:628595-649214 GCA_009602735.1 Mesotaenium endlicherianum
GGGGGGGCACTTGTTCATGCATTCTATACCAAAGCAGATGCTGAATGCTTCTCCATGCGACCAGAAATTGCTCAAAGAAAATATATGTGCGGAGGCCATGTGATGCTCGTTGGTATCTACCATTGCGGCCAGCTCCATCCGTTTATAGCTTTATTACACTCTTTCACACATGTGTACCGTTGGAGAGGGCTTCTGAGTTGTTGATAAAGAAGGGCTTGACCTGACGATAATTGGGAGCACCTTCGACATGTGGTAGAAGCCGTTTGTTTTGACATCCAGGAA
This sequence comes from Mesotaenium endlicherianum, assembly GCA_009602735.1. Taxonomy (NCBI): domain Eukaryota; kingdom Viridiplantae; phylum Streptophyta; class Zygnematophyceae; order Zygnematales; family Mesotaeniaceae; genus Mesotaenium; species Mesotaenium endlicherianum. The sequence goes on from WELA01003305.1 coordinate 628,878, forward strand.
AGTGATCACTCTTTAGCACAGTTTTCCTTCCTAAAACTGCACCATTGCGGGCGATGATAACATCCTCTGGTTCACGCGATATGCTTACAATTGCTGCCATGCCATACGTTTGCTAGCATACAGAACTAAATCCAAAGCTAATGAGAAGCCTCGTGCGATATATCGTGGTATTATGCGCAGATGCTTAAGCGGTTTACTAGACAGTATGAAGTCAGCTGTACAGTGTAATCCTGCTAAAGAAACACTGTCCAGAAATTATCTTATCTGAATTTGTGGTGTAACGCAGTCGACTACTTGCGCCTCCTAGCAGAGGTGGAACGAATGTAAGAATGTGACGACAGCTAGTACAAGATTCCTCTTAATTTCAACAGCAAAACTAGAGACGGGAGCTCACATGCTGGGCATTTTGGACTTTATATTCCCGTGACGAAGATTCCGTAGCGACGATTCCCAAACTTCCGCAGCATTTTGCAGAGCTGTTACGGGAACCTGCGCAACATGCACGAGCCGTCGCAACCATGTCGCAGCAGTCCGATATGGTCACCTGGGTGACCTCGTGTCTTCAGAACTTGCCACGAGGTCATCAGGTCGACGTCAACGTCGATCAATGTGATTTTGCCGTCAGGACCTCGTCTCCCTGCTTCGTATTAGCGTAGGGCAGAATATGCTGTAAGGGGTTTTCAGTGGTCGTAACGTCGTAGAGAAGCTGCTGGAAGCTGCCCAGCCTTGGCCGGCGTATCACTACTGGGAGAATCTTCAAAGCGAGCCTTGCATGTATGCAGGACCAATTGCACCAAATTGAACCAATAATATGTCAAAAAAAACCCGCATCAAACCGCATCCTGGTTTGCCGGACGACGGTCTGCCTGGTGTGGCTCAGCACCTTTACAATCACAGACACTCCAAGGAGCGAAAGAAAAGCTTAGCTGGTGCCTAGTGAGTTACTGGAGTATATTACCATATAGCTCATGTAGCCTTCCCTAGCTCACGCCTCAGTCACGGGAGAGTATCTGAAGCTCATGCTGCGTGTCATTTGCTGAAGCGAAGTGTCAAACAGTCAGCAATCACTCATCAATACTCGTCTATTTCACGTCATAGTGTTCAATTCCGACGCAGTGCGGTATACGAATGCGGACAATCTATTCGCCTATTCGCCTCGCCTGCTCCGCACACTCGTCTATTTCACGCCATAGCGTGCAATTTCATGCAGTTCACGATCATTTTCCATCTATATTCTCATTTACTTAGCGTGTGAATGTGCTTGGGTCCGAGTTGGGTGGAGTTTTTGCCGTACCAGCATTCTTTGGCCCGGATCGGAGTTATTATTGTACCATATTGAATTGGCATACTTCATAATATTTTATACAAGGCAGTGTGCGGTTCCATTGAATCTCTGGTGTACGAATGTACTTTTGAGAAGGGTCAAATTTAGGCACATTGCTTCTGTCACGTCTTTGGCGTACCAGCGATGCTCCATTCGCGTCGAATATGTGAGCACCAAGTCCTTTGAGATTTCAATCAGCTATAATGACAATGAAAGCTATATATAAATGTATATAGATTGTAAATATATATATATTATATAACCATATATATAGTTATATGTGAAGAAATATTAATAAAGAGATATATTTATTACACAGAGAAATTATGAAAGAAGAGATAAGAAGAAAAAAAAGATGAAAAGAGATATGAAAAGAAATATGGCTTGTATTAGATAGAATTGCTGAGGAAGTGTGAAGAGAGAGAGAAAGAGTGCTGAGTTTGAGAGGTAGAGATAGGGGGGGCTGATGTTAGCTCTTCTTTGGATCTCAATCTCTTTTCTACTATCGTTTGCTAATAGCTTCTTTTAAGCATTTCTGAACTATCTTGGCAGCTTGCGTGCCATGTTTTCCTACTTCCGCTTCTCATATATTGTTGCATTGTATGCTTAAGGCTTTTGCTGCTGCTTTGATAATGTCTACTACTTCTTCTAAGTGCAGGGATCATTATGTGACATGTCCCACTGCTACTCACTTGCTGCCTTATTGTGGTTGCGCTCTCAGCTAAGGGCTACTTATTGGCAGCTTAGCCATTGTGCTCCTAGTCGTTATGCAACAGCAGTACAAAACTTCTTTTCTTCAGGTTCTAATACTTGAAAACTCGGTTTGCTAGCACAAATACTAAAATGATTGCCTTGGTGTCTCAAGACTCGTCTTAACTGCTCATAAAAGCTCATGGCTTCTTCCCACTTGCTCCCTTAGGAGCTCCTTTGAATAGCCTGCAGCCTTACCCAACTTATTAGTGCCTTCAGGCATCCCCACAATAGCATAACTAATTGCTGGTTCGCATGCAAAGAGAGTGTTCTAAGCAGTTTATTCAGGAGCTGCCTCTGGGCAGCTTACAAAAAAACATCACAATTATTTACATCTTTGCAATGTTATTGCTGACATGTCTTGCTACACATGTATTTTTCTTGTCTGTTTTTGGGGCGGGATGGGTGAAATTTCATGCGCACTCTGCTTGTCTTGCTTCTTCTGCATGCTATTAGCGTGCATCTTTAGTGCTTATATGGATGCGAGCGACAGCGAAGAAGAGAGTCTCTTCTGCAGTCAGAAGATTATAAGTTCTGTAATGAGGCGAGTTCCGCCTCATTTTCATTCTAGCATTTTCATTCTAGCTTCTTGAAATCTCAAACTATTTCATTTAAATAAATATGCAATTTAAATACCCCAAGTTCCGTATTACTTGTACTTCAATTGCTGCTTACTTGGCGGTAAACAAGTAGCTGTACTTCAAGCGTACGTGTGAAGCAAAGTTTATGGCGCTAAGTGGAGGATGATTCTGAGTGTGCCTCGAGGCAGCGTCACGAAGCATCAGAAGGACAAACCGACTCGTATTGACGAGTGTTGAAAAGAGTAGCGAAGGACAATTGACTTCAGAGTAGCAGGGTATACTTTCAAGTGCTTTCAAGCCTGTGCCCAACCTTTAAGAGGCCCTCATTTCAGTATCAGTTGAAGTATCACTCGGTTGTGGGAAGAAAAAATACTCAAAGCACGGGCTCTGAGCCATGGAGCTCCGATTGCAATAAACAGCGTAGAGTGAAGGTTTCTGAGAATCAGTTGTAGCTCTTCTGGCTCAGGGTTAGGGCTCGTGCTGAGCTTGGGGGAGTAGTCTGACTAGGTTGAGCTGCATTTCTTCTTTTGGTCGGGCAAATTCTATGGGTGATAAGGTAAGGGCTTTTTTGTATCATGTGGGGCTAAACTTTGAACTTTATACTTTCAGGATTTCACATAGCAGGGGTTGAGCGCAAACACTTAGACCGATGGACCCGAGGTGGAGGCAGCATGCCATGGATACCTTCAACGGACAGAAACGGGAACGTGAAGAGGTACATGATAGTGTCTTTGCTGCTCTCTTTTACTCCAAAATCTCAACCCCTTTTCAAAAGGATTCTTTCATCCCTGAAACCCCCTAAGACCCTTGAAATTTTTGAAATCCAAGGAAGCCCCTGGGCGAGATGCCTTCTGGCCCTTCATGAACATAAGTGGAATGGGTATGTGCGCCATTTGGCAATAAGGCTGAAGATGATTGTATCAGGCACAATCAGTGCACATTTACGTGATAACGTAGGGTATGTTGTGGATGTAGCAAGTGACTTCTGCTTCGTGTACAAATCTGAGATTAATTTGCCAGGTTACAAGCAAAGAAAGAGAGTTGCCGGCAAAAACATGCTCCTTTAATGTTTTGCTTTTCTTACAGAAGGTTTTGGCAACATGATCACATTTATATACCTGGCCACAAGGGTGCATTTGATGTAGTTTAATGTAAACCAAAGATGTGATGTAGCAGATAGAAACTCACACATAACAGATTTTTTTCCAGGACAATACTTAGTCAAGGATGCCCAGGCTAGGGTTTGAAGGGGAAGGTTTATATTGTCAGTCTCTTCCATCTGGTAACTGACGCATGTCACATGGAGAGTCTCGCATGGCTTCACGCCAATGCTTTCCTCCCTGGAAACTGGAACAAGAAATCATCTTGCCTGATTCTCTGGCCGTTCAGGATTTATTCAGGGCTTACGTTTAGGGTACATAGGGTGACAGAAGGCACAACAACATGTCATTGTACTTTCTCACAGTTTGTTATGTTTCCCACACTCGGCATAGGTCTCATCAAATTACAGAACATCAAAACGTGATATAAAAATAGGACATATCATTTTGCTCACATCACTCATGCTCCCCTCTCATCTCCCTCCTTCCCTATTGCCTCCTCTCTGGCCCTCTTTTCTCTCCCTTCCTTGCGCGCCTTTGTCTTCCTCTCCTCACCTCTTCTTTTGCTGCAATTTCTTCGTCCTTCTTACCCCCTATGCCCTCAACATATACCCACACCCCCCCCCAACAACCCCCGGCGCCTCAACTCCCGCCCCCAATTCTCCTCCTCTCCCTTTGCCCCCCCTCTCCCGTTCTCGTTCTTCTCTTTCCTTCTCTATGGCATCTTCTTTTTAGATCTATGATAACTTCCTCCTCTCTGCTGCGTGCTAGCATTTCTCCAAATCCATAACATTTTCCTCTCCCTTTTCTCTCCCTCCCTCCTCCCCCCCCCCTCCCCCTTTCGGGCCGGGCGGCAGGCCTACGAGGACTCGCTGCGCGACGACGACATGATGGCGGCGGCGGAGTTTGTGCTGCCCATTGGGCACCGCATCGAGAACAATCTGGACCGCTCGCAGCTGGAGCAGGCGTCCATGGACGCGCAGATCCCCTCCACTAACGTCGGCTTCCGCCTGCTGCAGCGCATGGGCTGGAAGGCCGGCACCGGCCTTGGCCGCCAGCAGCAGGGTGGGACGGGGTGGGCGGGTGTACGTGCGTGTGGGCCCTTTTTGCTCGTGAGTGCTGCTAGTGCTTGCTTGCTGTGTCTGGGCCTTAGAGCTGTGGGCGCTTGCTTGAATGCTTGTGTGGGCCCTCGCTGCCAGCTGCCTGCGTGTCTGCCTGCCTGCCTGCCTGCCAGGAGCAGGATCTGCCTGGCCTTGTGCTGTGCTTGCTTGCTTTCTCTGTTGAGCTTCTGTTGCCTGCCTGCCAGGAGCAGGGCAGGATGGCTCTCCCCTCACGTGGCACGCGCTTGCTTGTCATATAAAAGTTAGCTATGTTCAAATCAGCCCCGAAACGTTGAGTACACGCGCACGCGTATACGCACAGGCACACGCGCACGCACCGACGTGCGTCAAGGCCGCTGGCTGCCGAGCGGTGCCCGGTTTTGCCACCGCCGACTTTTCGTTGACGTGATGCTGATACGGCACTGCCGTCATGGAGCGGATGTGGCACTCAGGCGCGCTGCTGGCGTGGCGCCTGCGGCGCGCTGACACGTGGCACACGCGCGATGCAGGCATCGTGGAGCCCGTGCGCGCGGACGTGCGCGACCAGAAGCTGGGCGTGGGCAAGCAGGAGCAGGACGACTTCTACACGGCGGAGGAGAACGTCGCGCGCAAGAAGCTCGCGCTTGAGGTGGAGGAGACCCCGGAGCAGACGCGCAAGCGCGAGGTGCGTGTGTGCCCGCGCGCGTGTGCGCTATCTTGTTCTAGTCCCGTGCTCTCTCGTGCGCGCGTAAACGCATGCGTGCGTGCGTGCCTGCGTCTGAAGTGGGGGGGCAGCAGGCGCGCAAGCGCTGCGTGCGTGTGGGGGTGTGCGTGCACGCGTGCTTGCTCTAGTGTGCGTACGTATGCCTAATGCCGGGGGGGCAGGGAGGTGTCGTGCACGCGCAACGTGCGGGCGTGCGTGCGTGCTTGCTTGCTCCAGCACGAGCCCTCTTCCATGCACGCGTACGCTTGGTTTTTCCTTTAGAGCTTGTCGGCGCTCTCCCCTTACCTCCCTTTGTGTCCCACGTGGCGCGAGCTCCAGCAGCCAGCAGCTGCCTGTCGCTCTTGTGCTCTTGCCTGGCGCTAAACCCTGACGCCTTAAACCCCGAAATGTCAACCCTATTCTCCTCCTGGCACTTGCACCTGCGCAGACTTCTGTCGCACGTCCGGCTCTGCGCATAAACAGCGCAATTGCCCTTCTCGCTTTGTGCTTGTTAGGTTTCTTGATAGGGTTTCGGTGGCCATAGCCAATGTGGTGAGGGTGCTGGGCGTAGGGTTTATAATTTAAGGTCAAGGGCTCAAGGGTTCTGTGGTTTTGCGGGCATGCTCACTTCCCACGAGACGTGTGCTATGTGCTTTGTGGGAGCAAGCGCTCTCGTCTAAGGTCGCGGGTTCAGACCTCTCAGGCGTGCGACTTTCTCGCATGTGCTGAGGGAGGGAGTCAATAAAACAAACTTGCATGCGGGTGCATCCCAAAGGCTCTAGGGAAGGCCCTCATCCAGGGATATTGGAAATAGGGTTTTAAGGCCTAGGTTTTAAAGTGGTGAGAGATTAGGCACAGGGTTTAAGCTGCCAGCTGCCGCCCTTGGGGCGAAGTGCAGACGGGGGGTTGTGTGCGTCGATTGAGGCTGGGAATTTGATTGATCTTTCAGTGTCCACTTGTGCTACGTGTCACGTACAGCTCGTGGCCCAAGCTACAGAGCCTCTGTGGGGTAGGTACTGTCCCAAAAATGCATCGCCAAATATAAATAAATTCTATACATGGATTGATATATTCACACTCTTTGACTTTCGTTTGGGTACAAGAGGATGGAGAATGGGATCATCGGTATTGTGTGTGTGCGCATGATATTTGTGAGTCCATGAATACAGAATTCAAATTACCTTTAAAAAATTGATGTAAGCTTGTTTTTCAGCAACTTTTTCAGCCACCAGAGTCCTGAGCCTGTCCGGACGACACCTGGCTCCCTAGAACAGAGTGGGCTCTTGCTTGCTTGCACAAACGTCACACACGCGCACACACGGGCACTCACACGTATGTTACACATGCACGCACACACTGACTCATATACACGCACACAGTGACCCACAGGCACCCACGCGTGCACGGGCGTAGACTTTCTTGGCCAGCCTCCCTGGACACGCTTAGGGTACATAGGCCACCTCTCCATCTCATGCGCACGCGCACACACATATTGAGATTCAAAGTTTCTTCCAGTGGGGCCGCCTGTCACATGTGCTAAGCTGCTGAGCTCACTCAAGGTTGTTCCGGGTTCAGGCTTTACCTCTCCCCCTCTCTCCCCTTCTCTTCTCCCCTTCTCTTCTCTTCTCTTCTCTTCTTCTGTTCTTCCATTTTCTTCTCTTGTGTTCTCTGGGGATTCCTCCTGGCGCCGCCGCGTGGTCGCACCTTGTCTCGCCACCTGCCCCATCGTCTCCTGTGGCGCCTGCTGCAACTCCCGTCACCTGCCACCCGGCGCTGCCATCCGGCTCTCCCTCTGACGCTGCCACCTGGCATGCCATCTGGCCGCTGCTGGCTTGCCTCTTCCCCCGGGCTGCTGAGCACCCCCACATTGCTCACGCCGCTTTCTCTTTGCCACCTCGGAACAATGGCAAACCCCACTTTACGGCTGGCCTTTGCTGACACCTCCGAACAACGACACTTGTGAAAACAACTACAACGGCGTCTTTTAATCACAACAACCAAAAACAACGACTACGCACGTCGACGCACACCGGGCGGCGGCGGCCGCTGCCGATTGGCGACTCGCACGCGATTGCGGGCGGCTCTGTGTGACGCGATGGCGCGCGCGCCAGGCGGGTGCGGAGAAGGACGAGAAGATCCGCTCGGAGGTGAGCGAGATCCGGCGCGCGTTCTTCTGCCAGCTGTGCAGCAAGCAGTACAAGCTGGCGGTGGAGTACGAGACGCACCTCAGCTCCTATGACCACAACCACAAGAAGGTGCCACCTCCCCCCCTCCTCCCCTTCCCCCCCCTCCTCCTTCCCTTTCCCTCCCCCCTCCGGGGGGGGCCTTCAAGAGTGTAGTGCACATGCGCTTTTCTGTGTATGGAATTAATATGTCAGATATGTGCTCTCGAGTTTGAATAGTAGGAATGTTCTGAGTAAGATGGTCTCCTAGAGTTGACGATGCACGCGCGCCCGTGCGCATACACACACGCGCGCACACGCACACATACGTGTACCCACATATATATGCATGGCCAACATGCACATGTGTATACTTCCGCGTATATCAACTTTGAAGAATATCAAGACAAAAGGGCGGACACATGATGTATCGTCTTGTTTGGAGAGGGGGGGGGGAGACAGAGGTTCAAGGAGATGAAGGACACGCAGGCGGTGAAGGGCTCGCGCGACGAGCGGCAGAAGCGCGAGCAGATGCGTGCCGACAAGGAGATGGCCCGCATGGCTGCCCTGTATCCCCCGCCCCCCCTTTCTCTGTGTTGCGCTTCAGGAGCTGGGTTTCTGAGGAAAGGGGGCGTATACAACTGCCTCATCAGAACATGCACGCTGGACAGTGTGTGTGAGCTTTTTTGCGATTTGCGCACAGTGTACGGGGCAGTGCATGTTTTTCCCAGTTGGATGTTGGGGGGAGATTTTTGTTTCCAGAGATGGAATGCGACCGAGTCGCTCTCGAATGTTGTGCCGTCACTGCCACGTGGCAGCTTCGTAGCTGGTAGAAAAGAGCGAGAGGAGATTCGCGGTGATTGCAAGGTGACAGGAGTCAATGTGGACTGTTTATAGCCAGCCACCTATTTCTCTATGTCTTGCCTTCCTTACTAGGGACCTCTCACTTCTCTTTAGTGGCCCTTTTCACCTCGGAAGCATGATTGGTTTGCGTGCAATGGGTGTGTATGCTTGCGTCTGCGTGTGTTAAGGCTGATTTAGCATGTGCGGTTGTTTGTGTGTATGTGTCTGGGGTTGACTCGTGTTCAGGTCTGCCTTTCTGTGCAAGGTCGTGTGTGTGCTGAGAGAGTCGCAACTGTGTGTCACGCCTACGTTTTTCGTCGGGGTTTCGTTTCTTGAGGGTGGCGTTTGTGCCGAGAGGTGCGCTTGTGATGTGGCTTTCGTTTGCGACGAGGGCGGCGTTTTTGTCGAGGGTCGCCTTTGTGGTTCAGATTGCGTTCTGGTGGTTTGGGGGGGTTACGTTTGCCTCTAATGTGGAGTTTTGTCTCACTCTGGTGGCGGATGCTCAAGTCTCTCTTTTCTCCCCTTTGGCGGGGTCGTCGGACCTCAGACGTATAATTCCTGGATTCTGCACGGTTTGTTGGTCAAAGTCAAGTACGCAGGAAAGGGCATTTACATTTTGCTTGCATCTTGAGGATTCTTGAAGATCTGAGCCTCTTACCGACACTACACATGCGTGTGATGTGTATATATTATAGATTCCTAATGTAGAAGCGTCGGATTGGCTGCAGCCCTTGATCGGTGTTGTGATAGAGAATTGTGGCCTTACGGTTGTGAGTGGTGCGCAGCGTGCTGGGTTGGGCAAGCGTTAACACACACGTGTATTCATCTCTTTCTTTCTGGAGGCATGTGCGTGTACTCTAGTGTACACGTGTGTGCGCGTGTGCGTGCATGTGTAAGTATGCATGCATGCGTCCGTACATGGGTGTCTGTGTGTGCGTGTCAGCTCACGTGTGCATGCGTGTGGGTGTGTGCGTGTGCGTGTGTGTGTAGATGTGCATGTTTTGTGCGCGTGGCTGTGTGTGTATAGTGTGTGTGTGTGTGTGTGTGTGTGTGTGTGTGTGTGTGTGTGTGTGTGTGTGTGTGTGTGTGCGCGCGCGCGCGCGCTTGTCTCCGCTTGGGTGTGGCTGCATGTGTGCATGTGCATGCGTGCGTGTGCACGAGTGCGTGGGTGTGTCTCTGAGTGTGCGTGTGAAAACTGGTCAATTTTCTGGATGAGAGTGTATCCTTGACCAGAGATCCAATTGACTCAGAGCTGAGGCGCAGAGCCGGCAACAGATAGCAGAACGTGGCGCGCCCACATCAGATGTCAAGGCTGCCCCTCCCGCCTATTCACCTGCTGCTGGAGTGGTCCCCCCCCTCAGCAACCCTGCAGCGACTGCGGCGGTGCCAGGTGGCAGCCTTGGTGGAGCTACAGCAGGGCGACTTGGGGGAGGGGGACTGGCAGGGCCGGGCCAAAGAGGAGTGCTCAAGTTTGGGCTTGGCGCAAAGGGGAAGACATCTTTTAAGGTACCAGTAGATGTCTACTTGCTTCGCACTTGCATCACAGAGGGGTGCTTTGAGGATGCTTACACTGGCGCACGAGTGCGCGTGCGTGTGCGTATGTGTGCGCATGCGCACGTGTTGGTATGTGCACGCATGCAAAAGTTTGTACGAATGAAGATGTAAGTTGTGTACGTATGTAAACATAGTCTTGCATTCCTTACTGGGTGTTCAATGTTGGGCTCTAACGGAGGCACTGACGAAGAATGGTATTTGAGAGGTGATGCCACGTGCCCTTGATTTCTATATGCAATGCTGTATGCTAACCTCCATGCTTGTTCCAAACCCATGCTCGCATCCGGCGCTGCCCACCACCTCCCCACCCGCCAAATCGTAAAATGCGTCTGCCGACCCTCTAAAACCTCTCGAAACGAATTTTATGCGGATATTTCCCTCCATGAATTGCAACAAATCCATTGCAACAAATCCAATGCCATCTGAGGTTGCGAGTATGGGTTGTGGGTTCATAATGTCTAATGTCCTTTATATGTTTGCAAAATGTCAAGCTGGACACGTGGTCTGTACCTTGTGATGAGCAGGGGACTGGGCAAGCTGCAAACAAGGCGAAGTTAGACAAGATGGCTTCCATTTTTAAGGCGGACGATAGTGATGAGGGTTAGGACTTAGGACACTGCTATTGAAGGAGCTTTGGGCCTTGTGTCAGGTTCATGTAGTAGGTTAGGAGCAACGTTTTGTATTCTCTTACAGTGAAAATCATCTTCTGTTAAAATAAAGATGAACTTTGTAATTGTCTAGCCGGAACAAGTTTTGATCGCAATGTCTCAAAGTAGCTGCGACTTAAACAGGAGGTTCATCCGGTTGGCCCACGACGTACGTCAGCTCCATAGAAGACCAATCAGGTGCTGGGGCAAAAAAAAGTGGGTAAAGGGTCTGCGACGTGCTACTGGATGAAGTCGAAACTGCAATTCAGATCTGCCATGGTGGGCTTGACCATATGCCATGCTTACAGGGCCAGGTGTTGTCATGTACACAAACCTGCATGCCATCTTCTTCTCGTTTGTCACACATTTGTATTGCGCTAGCGAGGTGCCATCGACAACAGAAGGAGCCTTTCATGAATCGTCTTCAACTGCTCGAGCAATCAGGATCTGTGAAAACTGCCTACAACTTGTGAATAGATGCGGGGCTAGCTACAAATGGATACGGGAAAGAAAGACACCGTCGAGTGTATCATGTATCACATACACCAGATATCATCCAGGAAAAGATGAAATTCAACATACATAGCAGAGGGCATTCCTGCTTGTGAGAATATAGTGGAAACATTTTAGGTTTTCAGTCGCCCATACCCATGGTTATGTCTCAACGATGACGGCAATAACATCTCTACACCAATACAGCAGCTCCGCATCCAAGACAGCTATATACACACAGAACTGTATGGGAAAGTCAGCGATACAGACAGATAAAACTTGTTTCTTCAATATCACATTAATGTACACCTATGGAACAAACCGAAGTGGTTCTTCGGTAACATGTACAACTGATGTGGAATGCTAAGTGCATGTCACACCACAGACTCCTCCCACTTCTAGTACTCAATTTTGAAAGGAAACTCCAAGATCGCCAATTATGAGTTCTAGGGCTGCCTCAGTAGGACAACTCAACCAACAGGGGAGGACTCAACTAAGAGTTGAACGAGTCAACCAACTGTAGGTGGACGTTGCACTTTCCTTTCCTCATCCACCCAGATGCGTACACGATCTTGCCTGAAGTCCATAGTAACCATCATACCCTTAGGTACTATTTGCACGCTCCTAATTTCTGGCTCCTCACTTTGAATGATTTGTTTGGCCTCGTCCCCGTCCTTACCAACAAGCTCTGGCCACTCCTTCTTCATACTTGCTGCAACACTCCATACAACCACAGGACAGTCTTCATCAACTGCATCACACTCTCTATGACCCGTACACGTCACAATGCAAATGGCCATTTTCGTTCCAACTGTTCCAAGCTAACAAGCAAATTTACCAGCAGGCCAGTCAATAGCATTTGAAGGCAGACTGCAAACTTGATTAGGGATACGAGGACGAAATTCCAAGTAAGTTATATACACGACTATAAGCTTCGTACTTTAGAACACCTCACAACTAGAGGGAATGTGCGAGGTCGAGCATGTACCTGCTCCTTCAGCACTATCGGGAAATCCAGGTCGCAAGGCCTGACATAAAAGTCAATATTCGAAACAATTAACGGTACATATAGAAGCAAACGATGAGCCTAGAGTACTTGACGGAAGTAGTGAAAAATATTTCGGGTACAGCATCGGAAAAGCATCCTCACCCAGAAGTCTTCGTCTGCTGAAACCAGCGTGAAAGTGGCTAACAAAACTAGAAGGAGGCAGAGCAGCTTCATGAGACAAGCAGATGCAATCACTGAATGAGAAGATGGTACGTAAGGTAGAAAACAGGAAACAAGCACGCATAGGTGTAGGACAGTGGCAGTTCTGAAATGAAGACGCAGCACAACGAGTCACGGTGTGCAGATGGCGAGCAGAGACCTGGCACACAACATGAGCTGAAAATTTGCGACGAGACCTGAAATGATATTGGTAAGAAACTTTTTGCAAGCGGTCCGCAACAAGTTCCTCTTGTTGATTCTTTCTTTCAAAGCGTCCATGCATGTAGATGCTGTTATGTGAAATTATGTCAGTTGCTTTACATTTATTATGCAATTCCCGAAATTGGAGAACATACAGATGTTTTCAATCGGGTGTACGAACGCAATATTAACAAAAAAACAGGCGTCAGCAGGGTTACGCAAATGAGTATGCACTTCTGTACGCGGAAAAAGACTGCATGCTGGGCAATTTTTGCTGGGCTTTTTTTGTTGATACCGGGAATGAAGGGCAAACAAGCTGGGGCAGTTTTGCTGGTACGCGGAATGCACGGCAAGCTGGGGTAGGTATTGCTGGTACACGGAATGAACGGGAAGCTGGGGCAATTTTTCTTGGTACGCGGAATGAATGGAAAACAAGCTGGGACATTTTTTATTGGAACGCGGAAATAACGAAATACTGGAGCAAGTTTTACTGGTACGCGGACACAGCAAGCTGGGACAATTTTTGCTGGTACGGGGACTGAAGGGCAAACGAGCTGGGACAGTTTTTGCTGGTACGCGGAATGAACGGCAAGCTGGGTCAATTTTTGCTGGTACGCAGAATGAACGGCAAGCTGGGGCAGCTCCTGCTGGTACGTGGAATAAGAGGAATTTTAGGTGTATGGTACGCGGAATCAGTAAATGGGAAAGGCGGTTTTTACTGGTATGCGGAATTAATGCATGCCAAGAAAAGTTTTTCATGGAACGTGAATGAAAGGCAACGGCATTCTTTAGTGGTACGCATATTTGAAGAAGTTGGTTGGCTCGGAAAGCTTACTTTTTAGGTTTGCAAGCTGATACTTTCTTAACATCTTTATTGAGATAGACGAAAAGAAATTTGCTTCTCCATTCTGTGACAATTAGTGACATTGATTATGGAAGGTGTTTGAGGAGCACGTACAAAGTCAGACTCTTACATCACCTGCTATCAAAGTTGCTCTTTTGCATAATATATGCTTTGTATGTATGAGCTTCTGGATGCTTTCCGTTACTTCAATTAGGTGTGCGACAAATGAAGCCAGCTCTTTATGTTTGTATATTAGATCCGGGCTACCTGCATGCCAGTCGTGCATGTGGGCTATACTTGGCATAGAAAACGGGATGAACATAGCCAACGGATCTCAATAGGTCTTAGTTTTAAAATGCGGATACTTCCTGTACACATTGGATAAACATGGTGAAGTATATACGGGTGTGCCAAAATTGTACTTAAACACGCCAAAATTTGCCAAGCGTGTGAAGTCAGTAGGAAGTTGTTTGTGGCTGTAACTTTTGGAAATTTTGAAACTTGTCAATTTCGTCAATCGCATTAGGTGGAGAATGACGAACGCCTCAAGTATACATGGTCTAAAAATTATGTTACCCATCCACCTATAGAAGGAAAGATCTTAATGCGGTATTGAATAAATGAATGGACGATTGTTTCTTAAAGTTTTAGACGTACACGATACAGAGTATCAGTACAACAAGTTAGACTGATACGCAAGTAATTAAAAACTAGGCAATAGGCCATGCAACTTGAAGGTGCACTGTGGTAGTTTAAAGATGAGCAAAGAATATGAAAAGAGTATAGACGAAGCTTTTGGGAACAAAAAAAAAAGTGATAACAAGATTGTGCCTAGCGAGGAGCCAAATACTACACATATGCAATATGCGCTCATGTTCTTTGGGAATAATGTGTGACAGGGCATGCATGTCAAGTCACGTTGTATACCTCTCAATGCAAACGAGAAAAAATACCACTTGGCATTCAAAATTCACCTTCTTATATGTAATGCATCACCTTGGAATGCTCTCGCATCCTTCATTTTGGTTGCTACGCAAAACATTAAGGACAATGGGTTTGTCACATTGTCAGGTCTCGCATCTAGGAGGAGCCACAGTTGTTTGAGGAACTGCACTTGCTATAGCAATCCACTGAAACGTACTGAGTACAAGCTAATGGGTGCTTATGATGGTGTCAAATGCCAAGGAGAGTATGCATGGGCAATGTAGTTAGCCCCTTAAATTTTTGCGTTACACGTACAGGGTGCTATCTTGCATGCCCCATTATTTGTATTGTAAGCTTGGAGTAGCCTGACGTAGAATATTGCCACGCACGAAGCAAAGTGGGTATACTCCCCTCTGGGTGATGTTTGTCTTGTACGCTCGTGGAATGCATCTGAGGACGCTCTCCGTTTCAATGCGACGACAATGCTAAGAGGTGCAAGGCAGACATAGCCAGATCTCGTAGGACGAAAGGGAGAGGAGGCCAAGAGTATCATACCGAGCGAGGAGCCCACAATCACTTGGATTCATATGGTATTGCGCTCCATTGCGTAATTTTAGTCTGGAAGAAAAATTGCGTGTGCATCTACGTGGACAAGGGAGGAAAAGTGGCACAACGGCCGCCGGTTGGTAGATACTAATTTAAATTTAATACCTTCGTTTGTCGTTATCGCGCCAGTAGGGCCACGTCTTTAGGGCAAGGACATTCTCTTTCTTTGCATTTGAGGAATACATAGTTTGATCTTGTTTTGTTTTTGGTATTTTGCCAACAGCACAATAAACAAGCGCTTCTTGCTACGCGCCACACCGTGTCCATATTTCTCATGCACATCATTACCCAAGGTCACTTGGAGCGTCTTTAATCAAACGATTGCAGCCATAGGAGCAGTGCACAATTTAGCACACTTGCCCAATCCTACACATTCAGCCATGACAAACACACTCCGCAAGTCAGCCAACAAACTCTTACCCAAACCCTATCGCACCAAGATGCCATTAGCACCCACGAAGCTCCGGCAGATCCTCGAGCAATTTGCACACACAGCTGCACCCATAGCCTCCTTAATGAAAGCAGCAACGCTGCTGTTCATGTACCATGGCCTACTCAGATGGTCGGACCTCGTCACAATCACGCGCTCTTTGATATACAAATCGAAGGCGAGGGTGGGATCGAGGCATTGGGGCTAAAGTTACCTCAGTCGAAAAACGACCCAGGCGGGGAGGGGCACGTTTGCGACGTTCTTCGTCCTCAAGAGCAAGTGGTGTCCCGTACGCATGATTGGGAGACTGATCAAGGAAGCCTCCGAGTATGGAGCAGGCAATTGGTTGGTGCAAGGGATCACCTCGACGGGCCAACTAACAGGCCACCCTCCAAGCTACGCCACAGTACGAGAGTGGTGCAGGGAATGCTTCCAAGCAGTGGACATTACCCTCCCAGAATGTGGCACCCATTCGTTGCGCAAAGGTGCAGCCACTGCAGCAGCTAATGCAGGCATATAGGATAGAGTTTTCCAGGAGCTAGGTCGTTGGAGATCAGAACAAGCAAAAGCAGCCTACGTAGTGCAATTGCCTAAAGCACTCACCGAAGCAGCCCAAGCCATAGACGTAGAAAATACACATCCAAAATTGCAATACTCCAAAAACCAAATTACAGCCGCGTTTAGACGCAAGTATAGAAAGTAGAAGCACCTACTCCTACCTGTCTAGCTTTGTGTGCTGAAAATTGCGTGTACTATGCCTAACAAAATAACAACTTTCGCCAACATAAGTGTCGGAGAATATCGAAGTGAAATTTTGTGTATGAATGTATTCAAAATAAGTTTTGATGACGACAACACTTATCGTGTCGAAAAAGCAAGCGACCGCCGAATCTAAGCGGTCCATTCAGAATTGCTGGCGGTGGTGTGCCACCACCGCACCAAAACCACCGAAACCACTGGTTTCGATCAAAAACAAGCAGCTATATCAAGCAGCCGTTTCGAGCTACTCCTCATTGCGCACTTTGCACAAATTATGCACACCTAACATACCCCCCACCCACCCAAACATAAACATCACAAGGTACCACCGAAGGACGCACACGCCAAAGAAGCACAAAGAGCACAAGCCCCACCAAGAACCAAGGGACCTACACCTAGGGGTTGGAAGTATTGGGAAATTTACCAAACGTAAACTCAGGCGTTTAAAAGGAAAAAAAAACAAAAAAACAAAAAAAAAACGACCACGTTCGTTGGGGATTACAAAGTCTGGATACCCAAGGTCCTCGTACACACATGAGGAAGGCACATAGCGACATCAACCATAGCCAGCCAACAGGTCGGGCTTATCCCACAAAGTAATCCATAGTCAAATATTAGTCTAGGCTAAATAGATTAGAAATAAAATAGCAAGCGCACATATAGTTTGAATTGGAACTATTCTCTTAGATTGTGACGAAAATAGGTGCATATTGTGTGTACTATGCCTAACAAAATAACAACTTTCGCCAACATAAGTGTCGGAGAATATCAAATAATTCATTGTAAGTGCTCGACAATACTAGCAAAGGCGCAGTATGAGTGAGAAAGCAGCAAAACAGGTTCGGGACGAAAAAGTGGTATTCTTGTCCAAATTGGCAGAATCTGTAGAATTCTGTCTAATTTGCACAAATAGATGATAAAGTTGGAGTAATGGCGCAAATAGATGGTAAAAATGTATTTTTCCCAATGTAAAAACAACCAACGAGAGCCATGGGTTTGACGTAACTCACGGAAGGTGCATAATTTGAAGTAGTGAAGACTGGTCTTCAAAAATACTCCCATCCTGAGTACCTGGAGGCAAAAATGAGAGCGGGGTGGCTATTTGGGCAACAGAGCGGTGTGCATAACGGCAAAACAATGTGGGTTTGACGATCTGGGCGGATAAACAGGATATCTTTGTCGACGAATGAACAATCCTCGGTACACGAGTAGACGCAGAGTGGAAACATCAAGGTGCGGGTGCAAGTTCTGGGTATGCATTTTTTGCTCAATGGGACCGGGCTGTTGGTCGATGCGATAGCTTTTGTCGGCCCGCGTGGTTTCCACTGAGCGTGTGGACCTTCCTTTTATTTAATGTATAGCCCCTCTATTTTCACATGGTTCGGGAATGGTCATCGAACTTGAACTTCAACGAATTCTACCATTACATGAGAGATTGCGTCCATGAAAGCCAGTTGGCAAGGACGAAATTGCTGGCTGGAGTGTATATATATTAGGAAGGGTAGACTACGCCAATCATCCTCAGCTTGTATTTATGTGCCTCAAGTGCCCTTAGTGAATAGTCGTTGGGGCATACACGGAGGCCCCCCAACTTTCAGAGGACCCATCTATCTCTAAGTCTCTGGCATGACAGCGCCTCCATGTCCTCCTTCTCTTGCTGCTGGGAGCGAAAATGACGGAATCTGTAGCAGGTGAAGTTTCTTTCGTCCTCTCTACAGAGCTACGGGCTTTTGGTTCTGAGGATCAGGTTCAAAGGTGTGCAACGTTTTTTCAGAATGGTGGCTGCTTATGTGCATGTGTAAGGAGGAATAGGTGTCTACAGTTCATGCTTAGGTTATATATGTGGTAGAGTTCCCAGAGCCAAGCGCTAGCCCAAACTGTAGACTAGGAGACCTAGGGGAAGAAAACATGTTTTGACAGTATGAGATGTCTGGCAATGGCAAAGGAAGGAAGCGGGGACTGCTAATGCTTGAGGGTACTGAGCCAATAGTTGTCCAGTCAAGTTGTCCCTTGCTTGTGAGGAGGTCATTGTCAGCTGCTAAAGGGGGAGAAGATCATGTCTCGTCGGCTTCCATCCTGCTGAGAGTGGGACTGAATAACACCCCTTCTGCATGCGTTGATTGATTGAAATACAAGTGACGTCACTTACATAGAACTCTGAGAATGCAAGCATATGGCCAAAGGGGTCTTAGTGGGTACTCTAGGACCACGAGGATGTGGAGACTGAATATAAAAGCAACGGATGCATGGGCGTTTGATGACTGATCGGCGTCTTTGCACAAGCATCCATCACAAATTGTACTAAATACTTGGCCTCAACCACTCCCCCCTGAACAACCCCTCTCTGGGTCATCCATCTGCCTTTTCCCCTTTCCCTGCCTGCCAGGTCAAAAATTGGTCCCAGACTTAAATACACGCCAAAAACCGAATGAACCAAAATGGAGCATCTAGGGTTTTTTTGATAAACACATGGTACCTTGTGCAACCTTCGGAGATGGCTCATGAGCCTGCAGGCAAGATTTCTCACAGGCCTGCAGCTTACGCACGCCCCTCACCGGTGAGACCCCACCAGTGGGGCAGACACCAGAACTGTGCGCATACCCTTCCAGGGGCCCTGCATGGAGGCCCTTGGCAGTCTCTCACACCTGATAATACAATCCGATTCTACATTATATTATAATGTAATATATCATGCTACAATATATTTTATCGTAGTATCACCATTGCCTGTAGCATCTCCGCCCCACCAGGCCATGAGTCATCACATGCAAGCCTTGCACCGGAGCTCTCGGCCCAAAATCGCCTCTGAGGCCAACGGGCAGTGTGCATGGCTGACATTCGGCTGCAAGGCTGATATCAGGCTAACATACGCGGGTGATTTTTAGGCTAGAGACAAAACATGCATGTCTGAGTTTAAGGCTAACGAGACATCCGCATGACTGCTTCTTCGACTAACCCAAAAAGCACTCGTGGGTTATACGGCTACCCGAGTGGGTGTGCATGGCTTCATCTGTAACCCTACAGATCCGTTTAAAGACAGCGCTTTGAGGGCGGAGGCACATCGCGGTTCGTCCCCAGCCGCCGTCGCAGCAACAGCATCATCAGCGTCAGCAGCAGCAGCAGCAGCGTCAGCCGCCTCGGTCTCCGTTCACACTCTCAGATCAGTCTTTGAGCCCACCGAGCTCGCCCCCCCAAAGAGGCCTGCTGGAAGCACCTGGGTCACGTCTGCAGGCACTGAGGCCCTGCGGCCTCTGCCAGCTCAGCGCCCGCCAGCTCAGCCGCCAGCCCCCCAGGAGGCAGCCCGCTTGAAACCCTCTGGGGGCCCTCCCCAAGCACTCCCCTCATCAGCCCCAGCCTTCACCTCTCACACGCCTTCTGCAATCCGCCCCCCTCAACTCTCTGTAATTAGGGAAGGGGACTTACGACCGAGCGGAGAGAATCTGGCCAGGCCCAATAAGGGCTACATGGAGCCTGCAGCAGTATCCAGGCCTAAGCCCGGCCTGAACCCCAACCCCAGGTCAAAAACCAAGGCCAACTCCAACCCTGATCCGTACCTCAACCCGAGCCTGAGCGCCATTCCTCACCTCAGCCTCAACACCAACCTGAAGCCCGCCTCCGCCAGCGCAGATGCGCCTGGTGTGAACGGCGGCAGCCATGGCTATAAGGACTTCTTTTTCGACGGCCTCCCGCAGGCCCAGAAGGGACACCTGGCAGACGCTGGTCCAGCCTCAGCGGCAGACCAGCAGCAGCAGCAGGGGGGGGTGAGGCTGCCTGTGCGGGACCTGGAGGCGCCCACGTCACTTTACGACGTCATTATCAGTTCCTCCACCGACGGAGAGGAGCTGGCCGGTGTTGAGGCAGGGGCGGAGCTGGGGCCGGGGACGCCCCCCCCCCATGGCCACCTGTATATAGAGTCCTCCAGCCAGCTCTGGTCCAGGTGGCGCGCCGCCGGGAGCATGCAGGACTACACACGCGTGGCAGAGGACGCAAGAGGAGAGGAAGATGAGGAGGAGGAGGAGCATTTTGGCGGGCCGATCCTGACCCACCCCGGTGGTAGGGGTGGGGGAAATTGGCTTCGGGAGCCCCTACTGCCGCGAGGTGTGCTCGTCCTCGCTTTCTGTGCCCCCCCCC